>BRDA01022442.1:0-21717 GCA_036984385.1 Crenuchus spilurus
CACTATTAGAATTAAATTAACACTGAGGGTGTCAAAATGCAACACTCTCAGTGTTAATTTAACTCTAATAGTGTTGATTTAACACTGGCAGATTTGCTGTGTATACTATGTAAACACAAGGACTGCCAAAAATAGAATGAGCAAGACTGCACTGTAATTGTATACCATTCATATGATTTAATATCCACCAATGAGACAAAATATAATGAACAATATACTATGATGTTTAATATATTGTGAGTTCTCTACATGTCAGCAGAACAGATTTTACCTGCTGAGTCATGGGCTCTACAAGACCTCTGAAGGTACTCTGTGAAATCTGGGACCAAGCAGTTAGAAGCAGATCCTTTAAATCCTGTAAGGTTCAGGGCAGAGAGACTGTGGACTGAACTTACAGTTCTAGTACATCCTGCAGGTACTCAATCAGATTGTGATCTGAGGAGTGTGGAGGCTGAACAACCAGAAGCACACTACAGGTCTATACATTTCAATGTATGGCCATAACTATTTAGTCTTCACACCATTTCTCCTGCATCCAAACAGTACACAAAGAGAATGGACTTTTCTACTACTTTACAATATATCCCAGACATTGACACACCCATTTGTTATTAGAAAACCTTATTTGCATTACCTATGAATGGTTATAATGTTTTGCCTCATCATTGTGCACATTCAATGCATATGGCACAGTTGGAGGAACTTGAATTTCCACCAGTCCCAGTACACAGGAAGCTTCTAAGAAATGACAGCAGGAGTTTCCATTTTTGTTGCTGTATTTACAACTGTTTAGTGTTGAGCTTTATTCAAGCACTCAAACACCCAAATTCTCATCACTGTCTAACCACAATTTACAATGCTAGAGCACAACGGATGTTTGAAAACTAACAAACAAAGAAAGCAATCCTCAATCATCTGGACAAAGTACAGACATATTATGTAAATGGTTCTAAAGTAAGAGGCAGAATTAACAGATCTCATTAGAGGTCAATAATGTCTTCTATTTAAAAAAACAAGATCGAAAAGTATTTAGATGTTGCATCTAAATATTGTATAAAAAATTAAAAAACAAACAAACAAAAAAACAAACAAAAAACAAAATTTCCTTTGTCTGTTCATTCCTGCCACACAGTCATATCAGTAAACCACAAGCTATGACCTCATCATTCTTGACGGCAATTAGTAGATATATTGAATGCTACCTAAAGGAACATGTAATATCAGCCCCCGAGAATGCCTCCTGATATTACTCACAATAATTCTCCTCCACTTTAACACTTACAATTATTATCAGAGATAACAAAAGCATGTTGTAATTTGTATTATATCTCTTCTCGTGTTCATTTTTTAATGCTTCAGCCCTTGAGCAACCAATGCAAAATGTAAAAGAAATGTAAATGTAAACACGGAGCAAAATATTTCTAGACTTCTATGGGTTAATATTCTGGTATCAGAGTGAGACAGTCTACAGACAAAACAAGACTAATCCTCTACAGAATGAGAGTGAAACTCTAACAGGACCTTCTAGGCAGAGGACCTCATGCAGAGAAGTGAAGAACCTAAGGGAGGACTCATGAGGTGAAATGCTGAGGTCAGTAGATTTTATAAAACAAAGCAGCTGCCTGGCTGGTTCAGGTGCTCATCAACCAAGGCCCTCATTAGCACAATACTATGAAGACTCAATATGGCTGGATCTTCTCTCAAGCATCCGCCATTGTCCCAGCTGCTGACGAACGCCTGTCCTTTTCACTCGCCTCTGGTTGGCCATGCTTGCGCTAATTACCTGAGGGCCTCTTCAGAGATGAGACGGGTGCGTTCACTTTCCCTGACGAAAATTCGAGCTTACAATGGGCCCTCGTAGGAGTGTTCGCTTGGCACAGGGCCCTCAAAAGTAGTCAAGGACAGTTCTGAGAACAGCATATGAGCTTCTGAGGGCTCTCAGAGATGAAATCCATCTGATCTGTAGATTCCCCGCTAGGCTAGCACTGTGGTGTGAGGTTACTGAGTGCAAAAAATCAAGGAGTCTGCCATTAGCAAGACAGATCTATACTGTGCAGCTCAGTGAGCTTCCGTGTTAATGTATCTTAGTCCATGTATGTGCATTTGCAAGTTAGTGAGATGCTCCTTGGAAAGACATGTTAAGGTTTTCTTAGAGTAAAAAAGCAAGCACTTCAATAGCTTGTTGCTTTAGCATTGCTATTATATTATTCTGAAAATAAAATTAATTGTAACTGATTTTAATTGAAAGTATGGTTAAAGGGCAATACTACATTATGTGGAGGTTGTTGAAACTTAAAAAAAAAATTTTTCACAATTGAAAATATCATTTACAAAAATGTTTATTGAATGAACCATGTTGAAAGATTTTTCAGAGAACTAAAAGTGGTTATTTTATGGCATCATACCAAACACCATACAACAATAATTCAATCAAAATACACAGATCAAGATATACTACTGAACCAAAAAGATAATCTATGGCCAAAACGAACCTTCAAGTTAATGCATCTTATTCAGTATTTGTGCAATTGGAGGTGAGAGAGTAGTACACAATGCCACATTAAAAATTAAAAGATCCTGTTGTTTATAATGACTGTAAGGTAAACAGTCATATTTGATATTTGTTACTGTCACGCCCCCTGCTGTAGCCCTTATGCTTGTGTTTTAGTTCCCCATGTGCCTTTTGGTTGCATTCTACGTCATGTCTCATGTCTCCGCCCTTCACTTCTCCCTGTCAGGTTAATGTCTAGCACCTGTTTTGTCTGATATCACAGCCCTGCATGTTCATTTCCCCTTTGATTATGTTTATATTTAAGCTAATGTCTCTAGTCCTCTGTTGGACAATGACTGTTATTATGTGCTCATACAGTTTGTGCATGTTTTCCAACTAGCCTCATCTTCATCTTTGTTTTGTGTTAACAGTCATGGTGTTTTGTTTAAGTTGAGTTATTCACTAATAAATACTTTTGTTTGGACCTCTGCATCCCGACTCCTCCTCCACACTCCAAACAGTGTTACAGTTACATTTAAATTGACATTTGAAGCTGCATTTTTCAGACATACAGCTCATGAAAATCAGAAAGCAAAAATATTCAAGTATGCAGTATGTGTTTTCTTCAAGACAAAATGCAATTCCAAACTGTTCAAATGTAGCTAGTTTGATTATCTTAAAGCAAGTTAGCTTATTTCACCTGAAGCTAATATAAAGACAACATGGTTAAAACAATAATAAAGTTAGTATCAGTTTAACAACCCACAACACTGTCTTTGAGGTGGGTCTTATCATTGGTCTGTTTAGCTCAGCTACCTCTGGCCTGTACTAATAAATGATAATGATCACACTCTGGATTTTTTGCTGCATACTGATACAATGAACATCATGCAGTATACAGCATATATTGAATGCAGTATGCAGTATATAGTATGTAATACAAAATACAGCCATGCAAAGGGTTTTGTAGAGCAGAAATGCAAAAACATAAGCAGTTGATTATTTTATTATTATTTTAATTCAGTCAAAAGACACTGAGCACTTCATTAAAATACTTTAGTAAATTTAGTAATTTTGAGAAAACTAAAAGCACGAGATGGCTGGTAAATGTGACAGCTGATTATATGACTAAATTTCAACGCAAGATATAAAATAAATGAAAAAAATAAATATTACTTCACATATTTTTTATTCAAACAGAACAAAGTAAGTCCACTTTTAAACTGTTCATTTTCAGATCAATAAGCATGTTAAAAAGTATTAAAAAGGTTAATATGACCTCTGAAGGCATTCTGTTGTGTCTGGCCCCAAGACTTTGGCAGTAGATCCTTTAAGTCTTCAAAGTTCTGAGATGGATTTACTGTTGATGCTTCTACACATCCCATAGATGCTCAATTTGATTGAGATCTCGTGAATTTGGAGACCACAGTCAGTAGGTACTGACCACTGCTAACTGGGAGCACCTCACAAGCCTTGGCGCTTCATAGACGGTCTGACCCAGTCATCTGGTCAAATCTATTTGGCTTTGGTCAAAGTGGCTCAGATATACACACTTGCATATTTTTCTCCAGCTTCCAACAAGTCTTCTACAAGAATCAAGTGTTCTTTTACTAATACTTCACTGACCATGCACCAGTGTTTTGAGAAACCAATGTTATTTGCATTTGTGAGTGGTATTAATGTTGTAGCTAATAAGTGTACAGTATTATATGAAGTGAAAGCATTTTTACAGATGTGAATGTAAAAATCATAAATAACTGAACAACCTGGAGCACTAAGATATCTATAAAAGTTATAACACTATGGTATCCTTAATATTAAGCCCGTAATATTATGGTATGCTTAGAGGCACAAGTCATGGTTTTGTTTCATAAGATAAAACATTGGAAAACCAAATTAAGCAGAGCCTTAGCATAAATAGAAAGAGAAACGAATGACAGAACGCTGCTGTTTGCCTTCAGATACAGTTATGAAGTAGCACCATCTTTTGGACAAAACGCCTAATTGCCATGAACTTAGTTTGAATCACAGACATATGAATGCAGAGTTTTTACTCACTTCTGCCAGCAATGATCCATTACATGACAAAGTTGAAGGATTTAGAGGTTTCTCATCTCACTTCAAATGCTTGCACAGGCAGACTGAAAAGATGTGTAACAAAATGTCTCTTCATCTTGTAGGTCATGCTGTCAAGAACAAGAAATGCAGTAATTAATAATAATAATGGTTAAAGAGGGTGGAGTTTTTACACACATCAAAATCCATGCACAAGAAAAGCTGTTCACAGCTGCTCATCTTTCATTTTCCGGCTGGTCATCTCAGATCATCAAAGACACAGAGAACAAACCCCATTCATTCGATCACTCACTACCATCACAACTGCCTCCTTACTGTCTTCCTTTGATTCGCTCAGGCCAGTGAAAGGACTGTAAGACCATGCTCACCCGCAACCCTCCCGCTATACAATAATGGAGCAAATGAACAGGACACGTGTGGCTCCCTTTGTGAGCAAGAAATGAAGAGAAAAGCTTGCAGGCTTTGTGTAGCAGGGTTATTCAGTGTGGCTGTCCTATTACCCTCACCAGCTCCCAGCAAAGCTTCGAACATTAGTGCAGCCTTCAGCTGGTTTAGAACACACCATGAAGTGTCTGCTCATAACCTTTCAGTGGAACTTCACAGTTTCTTGGTCTGAAATTGTGCAGCCGTGCTACACAAATGAAGTCAGGTCACATTAATTCCCAATGAAACTGAATTACATGCTGTGGTTGTTTCAGTTCAGTAGATTCATTTAATCTACAAATGGACAAAACAAACATCTACATGATCATCTGCACACATCCACTTTATTAGAAACCCCAGCTTTTGTACTTAATCTCACTGTTCACTATATTGCATCCATCTACCATATATGTTCACTTTACAGCTGTACAGTTACATTTATTTTATTTTCTGACCTCAGGATTGCTGGTGAACACACAGTATTTGGCCAGAAGACAGTTTTTTTCAGTGTACAGTGCTAATCAAATGGTTATTTGTGGCAGTTGCATGCAACAGTAGAACTGAACCAAGAAGAAATGGTTCCATATAAGGGAACCAAACAACCTACCAGAGTGTGTAAACTATACTCTAAATAAAATTATGCCTGGTTTAATAAGATGGAAGAACGAAAGTGTAATTTATCAAATTAGATTCTTCTATTCTTCTATTAATTCTATCCATCCATTATCTACCACTTAATCCTGATCAGGGTTGCGGTGAGTCCCCTACCCTTTCACTGGGTGCAGGGCAGGGCATTACGCTATCTAACTAAACCCAGGACAGGGCCCCAATCCATCACTTAACACACACACACACACACACAATTTAGAGTACCCAATTCACCTGACCTTCATGTTTTTTTCACTGTGGGTGTTGCGTTCCTGGGGGTGAGTGGAAGTGAAAGGAGAGTAGGAGTCCAGGATAGTGATCCAAAAGGGGTGTTTATTTCACAAACTAAAACACAAATCTATGTACACCAAGCATTGACTAACACATATAACATTCACTGTAACATACTTAATGACACACAACACCACAAAAGGAGACTTTATAGCAGCAGTGATTGGATACAAACAAAGGAACAGACCCTAATTGTGACGATCTCAAGTGATTATGTAATAACTGTCACAGCCTGAACTGTAGAATCTGATAATTATGTTTACAGGTCAAGTTTAGACGTGTCATGAAACCCCAGATACAAAGTATGGCTAACCACACTGTTTCTAGCATTTAGGAGTTAAAGCATAAATCAGAAACAACAGGTACAACTGAAATATCATTGTTAGTGAGCACAGGATGACTACAGTAATTTTATATCTGGTGGCTTAATATAGTATAAAATACTATAATTCCTGTCAATTTGAAAGAACAAAAAAGAAAGAAAAGAAGATTTTTCTGTGAAATCTGTGGATTTTCAGATTTGATCTCAAAACAAGTCTCACTCAGCCTTTAAATGGAAAACATGTTTACAGGCTGACATCTAGTGGCCAATTCAGAGAACAAAACAAACCAAATAATCATGTTCTACAATACTATGTTCAGTACATGTTGTGTCTGAGTCTCAGGGTTTTTGCTCTATATTTGGTCGTCTTAAAAGCATCTGAAACCTGATCTTTTTGCTTTTACAGGAGGCACCACGTGCTCTGATAAAAGTGAAGTAGCATCAACTATCTACCATGTTCCAGTGAAAAGTCTTTGCAGGGAAGAAACAAGCAAAGCCATTAGACCCTTACAAATATAATTGCTGGTGTTAGAGAATGACTGTACTGTCAACACTCCAGCATGTTTTTAGAAGAACAAAACAACTTGGAAACACTTTCTAATGCTGTGCTCATAGTTAAAGGGTAACTATACAGGAACTAAGCAAGAATTAATTGTATTAACATGCTAATCACTGCTCAGCAGCGGTTCAGTATTTTCATAGACTCGGGCATAGAATTCCTGCTTGTTAATGTTATTGTAAATGTATCTTTATGTTTGCAAGCTTGTTTTGTTTTCTGAAAACTAAAAATATGTTCACATCTTAATCACTATGATCAACTGCTAAGAAATTTTCCGTAATTACACTGCAGTTAATAGTAATCTAATGATATACCTGCTTTCATCTTTTGTAGCTTCATAAAAAGTGAACTCATTACAGAGCTCTTGACGCTTGAATATTATTAAGCCCAAGCACAATTACATTTGATACAACCTGTGTTCTTAAGGCATTTTGAAAAACATAGTCATACCAGAATATTATGTCCAACCCTGGTTTGGAATGAACTCAGCCTGGGTTGAGCACACCAGTCAGTTGTAGGAGAGTGCAAAACAACTGTCATGGGCAAAGGACGCGATTTGACTGATGGGCAAAATACTGACTGAAGGGCAAGATAATAGGTGACAGATCAAAAGATGATAGCATTGCTAACTCTGTGGAATATTTTGGAGTTTCTATAACGAAGGTGACCGTGAATAAACTTCCTGTATATTGAGTTGAGTGCCTCATAATGGCATAACCGTGGTGTCCCGGGAGCCAGTGATGCCAGACAGGGACTCAACTCTATTGAGGTGGAATGGCAACAAGTACCTCCAGATACCTTTCTTCACTTAATAGTCCATGCCATGACATCTTGCTAGTGCCATCTAAGCCAAGAGTGATTATTCTGACTATTAGGTAGGTGGCCATAAGTAATTCAGTGACAACAGAGGAAAAACTCCTTAAGAGCAAGAGAAAGAAACCTTGAGTGGAACCAAGTACTCATCCTCCTTTGATTGACACTGGATGGACAGGATAACACAAAATCAATCCCACTTAAAAGGAGATATTTTAAAATATAGCTATTGCAGTGTAGTTATAAAGAATCAGTAGGAGATATGTAAACACTTTAGTGTCTACTGTAATTATTCGTGAACTATCATTAGGTTACTATTACTTATTAAGTAATTTAGGAACATTTCTTAGTAGTTGATCATCATGATTAATGCAGCACTACTCAATCATATTTAAACCCTAATCATGACCACAGTGTTAGGAAAAACTAACCACGAAATAGTCTACATATAATCAAGTGCTTTACTTGACAAAATAAATCAATTCTACTCATTCAAGCTTTTTTTTTTTTTACGGTAATCATATAAGCGGGCATGCTGATTGTTTTCCGTGCATGATGAAGTCATACATATTTCCCTTAAACAGCTGCAATCAGACATGCAGTCATGTCCAGTTAAATGTGTTTCTCTGCCAGGACAGTGTAATTGAAACCATGCATGTTGGTAATTCAGCTGAGAGCTGTTTTATAGCTTTTTTTATTAGAAAGATACACTGAAAACTTTGACATATCCGTTTTAAGAGTAACCATTCTTGTACCTGCACATGAGTGTCCTTAACACAGTGTACATAAACAGCAAATTCAGACACACCACTGAGTAAGCTACTGGAAGTAGCCAAAACATAATGAAAGGAGGCTGATGTTTCATAAAAGCCCTTTGGTAAGCGGATCATCCAAATTACAGTAAACAAGGGACACACCCATTTACATGTGTGTGAGCACTGAAACAGTAAATGATGGGATACACTGTGGAGCCTGCCAGCTCGGCTTTGGTTCTTTATAATTAAGTGAATAGTGAAATGAAATGAATACACCACCCCACCCTGGGCAGCTATGATCACGTGGCACCGCTGCCTTCATGAATGAGTCATAACGTGTTAAGAACAGGCTGAGACACTGGCCACCAATTTGCCACCTGAAGATTTATTTTCCTCTCAACCACACCTGCACACTGAAAAAAGAAAAAGGCCAAATGTTTATATTTGGATTGATGAAGAAAATGACTGCTGTTCATCTGAACTCTTATATTTTTTAACTGACTTGAGTAAAAGCAGGGTTGCATTCAACACCAATGAAAGGGGAAAATGTTCATTTAAATGGAAATGATGGTGTGTTGAACACTCTGTTGCATAACACAAGCACTGCAACTATGGAAACTGAGAAGGCCATACTTGGCGTTCTTTTCAAAGAATTTTCTGAGCCTAATGAAACAGGTTTAAATATGTTATACAGTTTGCAACCACACAGAGGGTAAATTTGTAGGTTGTTAATGGACATACATATTTATTCAGTAGTTTTGTTAAAGGGCATTTAGAAGGATAAGCTTTGTAGAGTGTTTGTTCATAGATCTGGAGCAATTACATGCAAAACTTGGCAAAAAGGTCTGCAGATCTGTAGTGTTTGTGAAGTGTGATTTTAAGCACATTTGTTGTGCATATGCATTTTTCTTTCATTTTTGAACCAATTTTCCCAATAGCCAATCGATCCACTAAGATGCCTGAGTCAATAGATATTGCATGATAGTAGTGACAAGGAGTGCCATCTACCCACCCAGAATTAGTACGGCCAATTTTGTCTCAGGATGTCGACAGTAAGCAACAAGCAACCGGGATTTGAACTCACAATCATATTGTCAGCACCTTAGTCTGCTGAGCCACTGAGGGCCCCACATGCACTTTTAAAGTTTGATTTATATGATTTAATAATTGTATCATGATTTACCATTGTATCATTTAAACACACTTAATTTCAGGGACCCCCTAGCTCCTGTCAATTTGAGCACTGTGTATATTGCTAATTATTTGTCCGATGCAGGATTTTATGATTGCCATATTAACAGTGGGAATATAACATGGTTAAGAAGTTAGTTGAAGCATAACCTGTAAACACAATTAGCTCAAATCTTCACTAACTTAAGATAGACCCACAGTTATCCAACTTTATAGTTCAGGTGGAGGATGTAATTAGAGGTATGTTCTCCTGGTATTTTATTCATTAGTAGCCATGTTTGCAGCTTCACTTTGCTAGTGTACAATTAAAGACTATGAACCCCACCTGCTGATGCACAATTTATCTACTAATTCTTCATTAATGTTCAGTTTCTGACCACAAGTTGTAGATTACTCATACAGACTTTCTTTAAAATTGACAATGTGAATGCAGACTATATTTACTGTATATGGTGTGTGTTAGAGATGCTCCAGTATGTAATATAAACCTTTTGTAAAATGTCAGAAAAATCTACTCTCTGTAAATATGAAAAAATATAAATTAACCCAAACTTAGATTAGAGTAATGAGGGTTCATGGTGGAGGGTGACATTCCTGAGGTCACCCTGTAAAAAGCAGCTGCCTGCTCTATAGCACTCTCAATGTATCCATACTTTGTGGTTTATTTATCCGCTGTGGGAACCTGATTGAACCCATACAGTCAACCACAGACTGCTGAGCAGTCACACTGTGCCCTAGAAATATTCCTGCTACTCTCCAAGCCACAGCCACAGGCAAGTTTTGGCTAATAAATCAGCTATTTAGAGACATCACGTGACCTAGGTTAGGTTTTCTGTTTGTACTGTGTTTAAGTGACTTGAGGATTAAGCATTGAATTAATCTGAATAATTCAATCAGTGATCTGATGTTCACACATCATGTCCACAAGAACAGCATTTCAGCAAAGTCACAGGATCATAAGATCATTTAGATGGGCATATTTATATAAACAAATCTTGATATAAATGCGCCCAGCACGCCCATCTAAATGAGTATAATTTAATGTGGATTTTAATTATTTTTTTATATTTATATATTTGCATATATATATATATATATATATATATATATATATATATATGTTCTTGAAGTGTGTGACCTTGATCTTTCTTCTGAAAAATGACTGAATATAAAAATCAACTGCTTTTAAGAAGAAGTTAAAACATTTTTACAATGTTCTTTTATTTGAGATTTGTTCTTAAGTAAGAAGTTAACATGTTTGTGAGAAATACCAGGTTAATGCATTTGCTTAAATTCTACATTTGTGCGCTGTCATATGATTTTAATTACAATAATATTGTGTTTGAATTTAAATCATGTAAAAATCTTTCATGTGTATTCACTTAGAAATGTTTACACTCTCTGTAATGAAGAAGAAATCAAGAAACAATACTATTGAAGAAGGCAGAGGATAAAACCCTGAATCAGAGCATAAACACTGAAGAAAATCATAAGAAAATTACTTTTCCTTGCATTGCTCATTATGCAGTACATAAACATGGGTTTAACTTTCAGACATACTATTCACTCTTCAGTTCATGTACGGAAACTAAGCTGCAAAAACATTCAAATTCACTGTTTTTGTAACATCATGGAAACCAACTGCATTTATATATACCAGTCTGTTCAGCTTACAGCAATTTATCTCCACACATTCACACTGAAGTGTTTAAGTCAGGCACAATACAGGGCAGTGAGTCAGTATAGCTACTTACATTCACATATAGATACATCTAAAAAATGCATTGGGGGAATCAAACCCTGGTCTTGTGCAGGACAGGTGTAGACACTGTCTTCTGTACTAAAAAGGATGACAATGGCCAATGCTGTGCATGCCTTTCATTCAGAATCTGAGCAGAAACTTCTATTTGTACAAAGAATGATGTTCTACTACCCATACTGCGCAACTACAGATATCACTTCATTCTTTTAAGGGTGTTATCTTTGATAAAGCAGTGATACTCCTCACAGAAAGATTAAAAGGTACCCTAGAATAGAAAATTCCTCTATTCCTCTTTTTATAGTTGAATAAGGAGAGTTCATTATATGGAACTGACATACTGTGAACCTCTAACATTGCTGTCCTCCAAATGCAAATCCCACATAAACAAACCAGGGAAATAAAAGAGCGCAATTCCAAAGTCCAAAGTGTTCCATAACAGTCTTGACACCCCCAAACTTTACATACACCAGTCTCACATCCACCATTACAGTTTCCACAAGAGGTTGAGCAAATGGTCTCTCAAAACCATACATTTAATTCATAACAGATTTTCTCTTCACTACCTTCCTCTCTCACACAATTCTCTCTGTGCAAATAATCACCATTAGTTTCTTCTCATTTCTCTTCTCTGTTTTTCCTCAGCTTGCCCTTCACTTCATCGGAGCGGTGTCACTTCCCACCTATTTAAAACCACCTCTGGGCATTTTTCATCACATACCTTCAATGTAGACAGAGCAATTAATGCAGCAATTAAACTGAACAGAATGAGCTGAAAAATGCATTCTAGGCCCCATTTAAAAAAGAGAGATATTTTTGAAAGCTCTTCAGTAGCTTTTTCACTTGTAAGGAGAATTATTTTTCATGAAATCTTCATGATTCCAGTACAAGCAGTTTTTTTTTTTTTTTTTTAATAAAGATTTATTTCTTACATTTCCTAATAAGCTCAGTTTTAGGGACTGATTGACTTAATGTTCTATAACATTTGAAACATTTTACAATTAGCTTTTGAAAGTATACAAATTTGAAATGTGTAGCATCATGATAATGAAATAATTAAGAAGAGAGGGAGCACAAAATCACTAATATCAGCTCTGATTTGGTCACAGGAACAAAATAAAACAAAATAAAAAATGAGAATTTATTTCTCTAATAAACAGTTTAACAGTAAATGACTTGCTGCCATGTAACAATTGTCTGACCTGCCTTAACACAGTATATAAAGCACAGGGTTTATATAGCCCTGTCATGAAGCATTAGTTTGAAATATAAAATAAAAATAAGTGAATATTAATCTGTACGTCCGTTCCATGTGCAGTTAGAAGAAAGGTTTGCTATGTAGGAAGTACAATGGTATCAAACATCCCGACTTGCTTCATTGGTGGCCTCTGGAGTGTTTGGACTGGGTCAGATTCTGTATGCACTCCATTTTTTCTCTCAACTAGTGTTGCAGAAAAGCTATAGAACTGTGGCAGCCTTTACAATATTTGCCAAATGATCCTGAATGTCGTTTTGTCAGTCTGCAAAGCATTCTGCAGCCCATCATGTTTGCCAACTTGTGTTCTGCTAGTTTCTAGCCACTTACAGTGTGTTTTGCTGTTCTGCTGTCACAGCAGTCAACTTAAATGTTTTGAAAGAAACAGCAGTTTGAGGATTTATTGTGTGTATGTGGTCACTTTCTCATTCAGAGTCAGATTTTTATCAGACACTTTGTTTGCATTCACTTCCTGTTTTGTATATGCAGAGGTACAAAACAACTAAGGGTTGGATGCACAAATGTAGTAGTTACTTAGCAACAGATCATCAGAATTATGAACGTTTTTGTGTTAAATAGCTGCCCTCTTATAAATAACAGCACGAAAAGAAAACGTCTCAAACAATGTTTTTACTGAGCAGAGCTTAATTATTTAAATGCACAAACCATCCCGCATATGAAACAAGTGGTTTTCAAGCATGCATTAAGACATCAGCAATGAATAGATCATGGAAAACATTTCGCAACCATAAAATGTGTTTACATTGTTTTTGGAAATATAACTTGTAGGACTGCATTTTGGTTCCATAGGCGTTGCCCCATTTGTAGGCGTTGCCCCTACATGGTGTGAAAGAGTCTCAACGAAAATGCTTTCCCACACAATTCTGGTTCCTCATCCTCTGTCTCCCCGCATGTTATGAATTATGATAACATCCATGGAGACAAGTAACAATGACGAGAGGATTTTTGAGGGAAGTAGAGGGCAAAGGGAAGCAGGCATTACCCTTGTGGAGTTCTGGAGTAAGCTGAAGCGGAAAAAGACTTGGATGCCTCAGATGTGCTGCCAGGCCAAATATGAAAGAGAACAAATAACAAACGCTCTCATTAAGTGGTGACATTTCAAGCCTGCCCCATTCAATGCCATTTCTGTTACGTTTTGACTGGAGACAAGGAACTTTCCCCCCTCCAGTTAAGCTGTCTTTCTCCGTCAACTGTTAAAATCTCTCTAAAAAAAGGATGTGACAGTGAAACCAGTGTAATGCAGGCTTTCAGAAGGTCAGAATCTTTGAAAATGTCCCGCTAAGAGGTATAGAACTTTGAGAAAGAGATGGTGATGTACCTTAACATCTGCACAGCTCTGTGTGTGTGTGTGTGTGTGTCTGCAGTCAAAGGGCTGTGTGATAAAGGCTGGTATTGTAGAGTACAGTGTGGGAAAACACTTCACGTCCTGCTCTGCTATGTGCTGAATGAGCAGCCTGTATAAAGAGTCACCCCATGACTTACTCTGCTCTTTCCGTTGACTGCCTCTGTTCACATACCCGCTCCACCTGGACATAAACACACACACACACACACACACACACACACACACACACACACACAGTTGTATGCAAATGGTGCTAATATGTTACCACATCCTCTAAACACATGCTAAATTACTGATTATTTACTGAAATTAACAGATCAGAAATATAAAATATGCCCTAATATAAAATAAATAAAATACAGTGTGTGTGTGTATTACATTCCAATAAGTTAAATTCAGCAAATGAATAGAAACTGTGCATTAAATATACAAAACACTGTATATTTAAAAAGCCCATAACAGAGTAACACATTTTTGTCATTTGTTTATAAATGTTCATTTTATTAAAGTTTCGAAACATAGAGTGATATGAAAACGTTTGGGCACCCCTGATAATTTTCATGATTTTCCTTTATAAATTATTGGTTGTTCTGATCAGCAATTTCAGTTCAATATATCATATAGCAGATGAGCACAGTGATATTTACAACGTGAAATGAAGTTTATAGGATTTACAGAAAGTGTGCAATAGTTATTTAAACAAAATTAGGCAGGTTTCTAAAGGAAAATCATGAAAATTAACAGGCGTGCCCAAACTTTTTCATACCACTGTATCATTTAATCCCCCAGTCTATACAGTTTGGAGGTGAAAACAGCTCATTCTGAATTCATTTTTTATATTTTCTATTCAGCCTACAGGAGCACGTTTCTCAGCCTGGGCAGTATGTTGAATGAGGCACAATAACAGGGAAGACAATTAAAATGGTCAATTTAGTCACATCAGTATTAAAGGCACTGTAACAAAAATGGCATGTTTAAATCTAAGGGACAAATAGAAAAATGACTGTTCAACTGTCTTTAATACATAAGTTTCGTCCCTGTAGACAGTGTAGAAAATCATGGAATCAAAGCATAGAATCTGACCAGTTGTATCCAAACTTGTGACTGCATATATTGTGTGGGTATGTATGTGTGTCACTGTACAGAGTCACCAATGAAACAATTTACTAATATTTCCTGAAAATATTGTCTCACTGAGAAATACCAGAACAGCATTAATAAAAGCAATGACGTCTGGTTCATTTCCAGTCAGCCACAAACCACGTTACACACCAGCACAGGACAAATAATAGTCCAAACACGAAACATCTGTCAATCTGAGCCTGACCAAACTATCAGGAGAGTCCTCCAAAACAAATGCAAAAACCAAACCCAGAGGGCAACAAGGCCCATCCACTGGGTCACCTGAAAAGCTGACATAACCATGGGAAATGAATCCCCCCGTACCTGCAGAACCCAATAAAGTACGAGGAACAGTTTTGAGCAAGCGAATGCCTGGATGAAAGGCAGGGTAATAAGAAAGAGGTAAGTGTTTTTGGCTGCACAATCTTTTCCATGAAGCAGAGGGAGTGAGCAAGAGAGCGCTTTCCAGACCGCGTGTGACAGGTCCAAAAACCAAACCCTTCAGGGGAATTACTCAAATAACAGTAATTGTGCTGTGTTTTTCCTACATGATTTCTCATATAAGGATCTGATTCAAATAAATCTTCCATTGCCATATTAACACTGTCAATAGCATGTATACCATCTGCTATATTGTGCTGCAGACTAATGCAGTTACACTGTAAAAATCATGCTAGCAAATTACAGGAAAGCAGCACCACATTACTCTTTTTGCCCTAACAACACATGCCAGGTCCAAAATAAAATACTTACAGTCATTTTGACAACTCTAAAAGGTCAAAATAGCACATCAGTCCCATTCAGGGGTGCAAATTTGACAGGAAAAGCTGCGCACAGGCAGGCTCAGCCTATGCAGAATCTGTGCATGTGTGTGAACAGGCTATAATAAACCTCATGAGCAGTGACTCTAATTTCATGATGTTCTCCAAAGGGATGTACTGAAATGATGAAAAGTTGCATTTAGTGGGTTTCAGGGTAATATTTCCATTTCAAAGCGGAGCAAGGGAGGGCTGTTATTTATGCTTCAAGTGCAGCACAGGCCATTCCCATACAACATTACAGAGTGTAGAGTTTCCTGCCGTCTGTTTGAGAACTGTGCAACAGTGCTTTTGTTGCAGTACTTTAGATTATTAGAACCCCCCATTCCCCTCTCCCACCCTAACCTTCTCTAGGGACTCCTCAAGATTGGCTCCATATGTGGGCCCACAACTGAAACATGTAGCTTGGAAAACTTTACAACAACAGGACGTTTATGTTGGGCTTTTTTCTCTCTCTCTCATACAGATGGTCTGATACACTTTGTAAGAACTGTGGAACTTGTAAAGGAAGACATTGTTTAACTTTTATCAGGTTCAATCACCATGGCACAGTCTCTGAACTTGTATTGGAAGCAGCTTTGGTACATAGGGCACACTGCAGTGTTCCACTTGAAAATGTCCCTCACACCCCATTTGTATTTTCATATTATTGCTAAAGTGAAACCAGATGTGACAAACATTGAATTGAAGAAGGTCCAATAGCTCCATTTGAGATTTCATTTAACATTTTATCTTCCAGTCAAGTATGTTTCTCAGCCTTCAGGCGACACACATGACTTTGATTACATGCCTGGGAGGAATAAAGCGAATATATATATAAATGTTGACCTATCCTGCTTTGGTATTTCCTTTAAAGAGGGTTGTGAGTGGAACTGTAGCTCCTTAGAGAGTCATCTGTTCCAATCAAATTGAATTCTGGGTTCAGTTTACAACAGATTTACTGCAGACACCACAGATGATTTAATTACAGCAATAAAACTGTTTATCAGTTTGGCAGGTCCTCAAACTCAAACACATTTCTGCATATTATTAACATTCCAATCTTAAAATATCTTAGCCACTTACACTGGGAACAGACAATATAGGTTCTTTTTTATGCACATTGGTATCTTCCAATTTTTTCTTTGATTAGTTTGCTTTATAAAAGCCCAAATTACTTGATGTTTCAAAGAGAAGTTCAATTACTGTGTAGAAAAGGACCAACAGAATGACAGGGAGAAAGATTGCTGAGGAAATGTACTCAAGTTGAAGGACTTTCACTGGGTGGAAGTGCTGTTACTTCTCTAAGCAATTACTCAGACTGTAGAAAAGAATTAAAGTGATTTATTTCATGAGTACTGAAGCAAACGTGGTCTCAATTTGAATTATATGTCCTTATATGGTATGTCTTTAAATTATACTGTATATATGTGTGCTGACAGATGACATACTGTACTGCAACAGTGTAAGAACATTTGCCGTTAGTACAAGATTTACTAGATATTTGTACAGCCATTCTGCACACATCTAATCCTGCTAAACTTTTACTATTTTCCTTAATGGGAACACTCTACCTCATTGTACCCCATATGATGAGCTCTAAAATAAATAGACAAGATGAAGTAAACACATTAGGGACCCATTTACTTACAAGTTGACTTTCATGCAAGCTGCAAATGTGAATTTATTGTGAGTTTACCTTTCATCAGCTGCCAGTGCTCTTTAATATACACTTGTCTAGGCTTACATGCAGCTGTCCTTTCCCTGTACTGAAGCACTAAACAGCTCAATTAAATTGTGTATATATTAGATCATTTTTTCCCTCGGGCAAGTAGTTCTGGAGCAGTTGACTACAAGGTGTATTTTTCTTAATCAGCGACTTTTCAAGGTTATGATAAACGGTTATGGACCACATTCAGAGTAGCTCATGGCAGAAAGCCCCTTCTCCAGGGCAACCTGTTCTCTCACACACAAAAGTTTCAGCTTTTAACAGTTCATAAAGAAATGGTGTGGGCAGAGATGGTGTTTTCAGCTCAAGCAGACTGTGACTGATATGACGCATGACAGGCCATCTGCAGTGCTGCATCACCCTCAGCACCTTTCAGAATCTTTTGGATTATTTTCTCCTGACACCGACTGGGGTGTCACTTCAGCCTACATCCAAATCTGTTTGTAAATTGTTATAGAATTAGCTGTGGAAGAGTGGAACTGATGTCAGGGATTGCAAACAAGTTGTTTTTGCCTGCAATAAGGCCTTTAAATGCCTTGTTAGGTGTGCATCACTGTCCTCAGCCAAGATCAATACTGATATTCCGGGGGCAATAAGAATGAGACATGCTTAATGCACCAATTTCAATGACAGTACACTATAGACAGACATTCACAAAGTGGTTTGCATCAAAAAGCTGCAGACATTCAATTTTGGTTACAATCAGTGTATGAACTCAAAACATATTTTTATAACAGCCAGCAACACTAGTCATTTATGAAAACACACGAAACATATTGTCACCGTCTGTAGTGATGTGGAGATGAGGAGACCGGATGCAGGAGTAAATCCAAACATAATGGTTTATTTATAACAACAAAACAGAAACTAAACTATATAGACTGCCAACTTGATAAGAGCTCCACAAAACACCAAGTACAAAGATTCAATGAATGACAAAGACAGAGCACATCAGGGAAGGTTTTATACTAGACATGATTAAACACAAATGAGAGGCAGGTGTGTTTCATTGTTTCATCAGACATAACCTGATATAACAGGGGGTGTACTGTAGGCATGACTCAAGCACATGACTAACAAACATGTAGAGAGACCGCAGATAAGGGTGTGACATATACATCTTTAATGGTTCACTATTATCAACAATATATTATACTACATTATAATTTGATTTCTGAAAAATGAATATATATTATTTTATAGGTATTGCATGCACACACACGCACACAGATGTAAATGAATTTTTTTACAGTTTGCAAGTTGTTTTGTTTAATGTCACCTTCTCTGACTGACTGTGAGGCCATATCACCCTGCACCACTCTTACCCCATATATTCATCTCTTATACCCCCTGCAGACAGGCAAGTGCTTAAAGAGCAGTGAGAGATGAGGCAGTCTCTCAAACAGAAGACAAGATATGGATATAAGGGTATAGCTCACTTAATGAAGTAAATTTAACATAAAATAAAAGTAAGACTTATATTAGGTCAGGTTTACTGAAGTAAATTCAGTGTTTACAGTTTATAGTGTAGTTCTGCACTGCAGCTATGAAACTAATGTAGGTAAAAATAATGGAAGCTTACAGTTAACAATGTGCAAACTCCATGTTGACTTGCTCCACACTTTGTTCTGAATTATATCAGTTAGCATGGTTTCCAGTAAGACCTTTACAAATATTTTCAACTGACCCCAAATCAGGCCTGTCTCTAGAGACTCTGCATTCAATGTGCTAAACTCTACAATTTAATTACTGGAAATTAATTAATTAATTAAATCCATTAATCTGAAATTCACTCAAAGTTAACTAGATTGCTGGAAACGAGAGAGATTTAAGAGCAACAAAAAATACTTCGCCATACTACAGATACATCTGTCAGTATGTTGATTTTTTTAGTCAGGGCTATCTAGGGAAAGCCAGCAGGAACTTGGCACTTAATCAAACATCTTGTATTTTACATAACACCTTACCCTCCAGGGCACAGAGATGTTGCTCCTCAGCACAGCAAATAAGGTACACCATTACATAATTTTGACACTACCAGGTGTTTGGCTATTTTTACATGCCTAGTGTTAAAGTGAGTGGGAAACCCTTTCTTTAAGAACCACCTTTCTCTTTATAATGTTCTAGACTCCACCTCATGTCTCAGCTGGGACACTTTCAGTCTTCTGATATCGACAAGACTACTAAGAATCTGTTCAACAGCACTGTTAAAATCAATGGCCAGGTAATAGGATTCCAATACATTCTTTAATAGAACTATTTAAGAGGCACACTTTAATAAGTTTAAATTGATTATTTTATTAGACGATTATCTTTTAAATAGGAAATTCTAACCTCTGTTTTCAGACTCCAGTTGAAACCTTCAAAAGATATCCCTCTTATTCACAGTACATTCTTACAATTATTTTGTAAAAATGAAAAGGCTTGCCTCACTCTAACTTCTGTGCTCTTTTTTGGCCAAAATTCAAATCTTGTGCTAGTGGATGAATGAATGAATGGATGGATAGATGGATGAATGAAGTCCATTTTTATTTGGAACTTCAATGACTGCACCTTTATGCAGCCTTTAACAAAGAACTTGTCCCAAAGTCCACATTTATACAAAATTATCACATATTCCCATGTAACACCGAACATAAAACTAATGTTCTGGTATCATTCTTGCATGGTTCTGTTAAATGACAACGTTCCTTTAACGTTCTTTGAAGGCTTTGACTAAAGTTTGAATAAACCTAGATATAACGTTTCAACCTAACTTTAGCCTAACGATAAATGAATGTTCCCTGTTTGCCACTTGACTGGGTGTATAATAATAAAAACATTAAGGGAATGTTCAAGGAACGTTCACACCTAACGTTCTGATAACCAAGCAAGAACTTCACACCATAATGTTCTGTAAACTTTAGCATAACCTAAATGGAACGTTCTCGCAATGTTCTTGCAACGTTGTTTAGTTATCTGGGTTTCTGAAGGTAGCAATAAAGCACTTGCTAAGTTACTCTTATTCTAAATATTTACATTCTTCCTTGATATTACTGAAACCTGGCATACTGTACAGTTTTATTCAGGGTTTCAAATAATCGTATATATTTTGGGTGTAAAATGATTAGAAAGATATAATCAGTTATAAAATAACTGCAAGAGTTAGGCTGAAGATCGTTAGTAGGTTATGCAATTTTACCTACTAACCTCCTCAAGAACAACAATGAGAAGTCTATATGTAGACAGGGACATAACAAAAGGTATAGATATACTGTATATTGGAAATGTTATTTACGCATATTTGTTGTCATTTAACTGAAACTGCCTAGGAAATGGTCGACTGGAAGCTGGAACAGCTAAAATGTGACCCCATCAGGGAAAATCAGGTCAAAGTCATTCTTTTTTTTTCAAAATTTGTTTGTTTCAAAACAATTTTTTTGTGAATTTAATTTTGTTTTTGATCAAAATATGTACTCCGATAGATATCTGAGACCATTATCTTTCATTTACAGCAATAATACTGAGTGGCTAAGTTTTGTCGCTAATGTGAGTGACACGATATTGACACGATATCTCAATAAGTTGACCAGTGACTTTGGCCTGGTTTTCCCTGGCAGGGTCACAAATGTTTTTGCTAAGCTTACCTTGTCTCGTGAGCTCCATGGTGCTGCTCTGCTGCTACTCCTGAATCTGTGTTTTTCAGGTGAACTGCTGGGCTGAGACTGACCCTCACTGATCACTTAAGACAAAAACATATTGTCTCTTATATTAAATATGAAAAAAAAAGTTTACTAGCTGTATTTAATTACATTCTGATTCCTTATCAGCGTATGCGTGTTAGGAAATCTAATTAGCTAATCGCTAGTTAGCATGCTAGCTTACTTTATGGTAGGGTGACCAAACGTCCGTATTTCCCGGGACATGTCCGTATTACGTCCTGTCCCGGGCGTCCCGGGTTTTTTTTTTAAAAAAGTGAGGAAATGTCCTGGTTTTTAAATTACCTTCATTGGACCATTAAAACGTAAATTTACAGGCACTAGGGCACTGCTCACGGCAGAAATATGGTCACCCTACTCAGGGCAGCCCTGTTCTGAGGGCAGCGTGACTGTCAGTACACAAGCAACATGCCGAAGCGCAA
>BRDA01022444.1:0-21833 GCA_036984385.1 Crenuchus spilurus
AAGTTCTCCCATTTAGAAATCATGGAGGGGTTTGAAATTTTCATCTTAGGTGCATGTCCACTGTGAGAGACATAATCTGAAAGAAAAAATCCAGAAATCACAATGATGATTTTTTTATAATATATTTGTGTGCTACTGCTGCAAATAAGCAAACATTCTGGCCCTCAAAGACCTGTTAGTCCGCCTCTAAAAAGTCCACCTCCACTCCACTTATTCTAAATTAAAAACACCTGTTTGAGGTTGATAGCTGCATAAAGTCACCTGCCCACCTCACACAATCAGTAAGACTCCCAACTACTAACATGGCTAAGATCAAAGAGCTGTCCAAAGACACCAGAGACAAGATTGTAAACCTTCTCAAGGCTGTCTTCAAACATGACAATGACCCAAAGCACACAGCCAGGATAACCAAGGAGTGGCTCCGTAAGAAGCATATCAAGGTTCTGGAGTGGCCTAGCCAGTCTCCAGACCTAAACCCTATAAAAAATATTTGGAGGGAGCTCAAACTCTGTGGTTCTCAGCGACAGCCCAGAAACTTGACTGATCTGGAGAAGATCTGTGTGGAGGAATGGCCCACAATCCCTGCTGCAGTGTGTGCAAACCTGTTGAAAAACTACAGGAAACATTTGACCTCTGTAATTGCAAACAAAGGCTAATATTAACATTGATTTTCAAAAGTGTTTACATACTTATTTGCAGCAGTAACACACTAATAAATTATAAAAAAAAAATCATACATTGTGATTTCTGGATTTTTTCTTTTAGATTATGTCTCTCACAGTGGACATGCACCTAAGATGAAAATTTCAGACCCCTCCATGATTTCTAAGTGGGAGAACTTGCAAATTTATATATATGCACAGAAACACACAAATACATATTGAACAAACTTGTTGTCCTTCTGTTAAAGAAAGAAAAACCCATAATGGTCACGAAAATAACCTGAAACTGACAAAAGTAATAATGAATAAAAATTACTAGAAATTTATGAAAATCAGACATTGCTTTTAAATTGTAGTTCAACAGAATCATTAAAAAACAAACTGGCCTGAAAAAAATGATGGTACACCCAGAAAAGACCATAGTGATGTTAAAAAAATAGTTTGACCATAGGCATGTTAAACTAAGGTGTGACCTTGTTAAGTGTTGCTGCAGTAAAGGAGGAAAGGAGGCAGATGCATGTGACTGGACGCTTATTTAGCAAAATGCTTAGTTAAACCTGACAAAAACGTGGTGAGTGACAACACAACATGACTTGTGATGACAACAATTACTGACATTGTGGGTTTTTATTTCCCTCTCTGGGAGAACAGGGAAACGTAAAGCACATTACAGACAAAATGAGAAACAGAGGCTGTACAACGAGACATATGTAGACCCTGACGAGGCGTGACAGGGCAGGGCAAAGGCGGGGACTTGACAGGGATAAAGGCACAGACACAAGGCTGGGACAGGAGGTTCACAGGCCTGTAATTAGCATCATATGTGTCTTAAAACTTGTAGTCAGTCAGCCTACCTATTTAAAGGGTAAAAGTAGTCATTGCGCTATTTGTTTTCATGGTGGTCCAGAGAATTTCTCAAGAGATTAGAAAGACAATTATAGACAAGCATTGTAAAGGCTTTAAGATCAACTCCAGCAGCTCAATGTTCTCGTCACTACAGATGCACATATTAGAAGTTTAAGGTCCACAGGGCTGTAGCCAGCCTCTCTGGATGTGGCCACAAATGGAAACTGATCACAGATTGACGCGAGAATACGAATGGTAAACAAAGAGCCCAGAACAACTACCAAAGAGATTACAGGTGACCTCCAAGGTCAAAGTACATCAGTGTCAGATCACCCATCCGTCAATATTTGAGCCAAATTTGACTTCATAGAAGACGACTGAGGAGGACACCAAATCAAAAAAGCTTCTGGGAGAATTATCCTTTGGTCGAATGAGATCAAAAAAATTCATTTTGGCAAGTCACATCAGCTCTATGTCCACAGATGCAAAAAAGAAGCATACCAAGAAAAAAAACACTATCTACTGTGAAACATGGAGGAGGCTTGAATATGTTCTGAGGCTGTTTTGCTGCATCTGGCACAGGGTGTTTTAAATCTCTGCAGGGTACAATGAAATCTCAAGACTATCAAGACATTCTGGGCGAAATGTGCTGCCCAGTGTCAGAAAGTTTGGTCTCAGTTGCAGGTCATGGGTCCGCCAAAAGGATATAACTCAAAACACAGCTAAACATACCCAACAGTGGCTAAGAGCAAAACATTAGAGTAGTCTGAAGTGACCTATGATGAAATGTCTTGTATTCCAATGTATTGAACATCTGAGGAAGGTGGTGAGTCATGCCATTTGGAGAGAGCACCCATTAAAACTGACAGTTGGAGCAGTTTGCTCATGAGAATTTATTTATTATTTTTTATTAAATGATTTCAGTGACCATTGTGGGTTTTTCTTTCTTTAACGGATGCCAAAAATGTTGTCCACGTCTGTATGTTCATATACCTGTAGAGCAGAGCCCTGTGGACACTGACATCCTGCAGAACAAGTGGAGTTCACCTCTGTCTCCATCCCTAAATCTGAACAGAGCAATGATTCTCTCATACACGCTGTCCACTCCTGCCCCACAGCACAACCTCTCCCATCACCTACACAACAGGGTGAAAATTAAGAAATGAGAATGTACAGAAGCATTTTTACATATTGAATGCAATACTTTTATAGATAATACACACTACACTCTTTACATTCTAGGATGTCAGTTTATGGTATTGTAAAATCTATTCATTTTAATTTTTGCTGCACTCACTGCAGGGCTGCAGGTTGCAGGCACTGAACTGCTGCGAAGTGCCGTGGAATCTAATTGGTCCTCGAGTTCTGTTCCTGTATCCGCCACCACATGGAACTGAGCATTCAGACCATGGACTCCATGGTTCCTTAACACCTGCAAAACAATACACATGCAGGTGCACACTTCACAGACATATACTTAACAGACGCAACAGTAACATGCCAATAATTACTGACTAACTACTGAGCACCACACCTAAATATTTGAGGTTCATTATTAACAGGTATGAAGCATTTGTCCTCATAATCTAATAAAGTGAGGAAGTGCCCATCAAACCAAAATGTCCAGCTAAGTTTCGGTGAACATGAATTTATCACATGAACAGTACATCATGTGAAATATGTACTAATGCAGCTCCAAAAATTGTGAAAAAGTTCATTTGTGTTCATAATTTAATTAAGAAATTGTAGATGTTTTATATTCATTACACATAAAGTCTTTGTTTTAATGTTGATACTGTTTGAACAGCAATTTACTCAAATCAACTCAAATATTGAACTAATCTGAGATTGTGAATTTGTTTAAGTCATATAAAAAATATATTAATTTATATTTTTATTTTATATATTCACTTATAATTCATTTTTAACTCTGGATTAGCTTTATGTCATACTGATCAACAGTAAATGCTTAAAATGGCACTTTAAATGTAATAAATATAAAATATGACATTTTACCTTTTTGAAAAAAAAATTAAAATATTGGTTTTAACTTTTACTGTAAAAATATGGACAAAAACTATACAAACCTACAAAATATTGTAAGTGCACTACCATGACCATTCAAATTTTTTTTTCTTTTTTTTTTTTTCTTTTTTTACTTTTTAATTGTTTGGGAACTGAAGATAATAATAGTTGCAGTTCTGCAAATTGATTTTTTGTGTATTTTTTGCTTTGCTCCATATATTTTCAATAGGAGACAGATATGGATTGCAGGCAGGCCAGGCAAACACACACATTGTCTGAAAAGCCACATTATTACTATATAAAAAGTCATGCTGTTGTAACCACATCATATTGATTTGTTACAGGAAATAGTTAACATTAACTCCAAAAGTCTTTATCTTTAAGTTAAACAACACATCCTGAAACAATTAAAACAATTCATCCTGGAAACCATATAACACCCTACCACTACATGGGTAGATGCTGCATGTGTCCAGCTCAATCCTGTCGCCTTCACAGGAACGTCCCCCAAACACTGGTGGTGGATTGGTGCCTGAGCGGTACCGCCTCCTGATCCCCACGTCACATGTCCTGCTACATGTGCTCCAGGATGTCCACTCACTCCAACCACAGTCCACTGAGTGAAAACGTGTGCAGGAGTTAATGACTGTATTAAATATGACAAGATGTACGAGTTTACTGTTAACAAGTTTTAGAAGGAAAAGCTCACCAGGGCAGGGTGCTGTGCCACACTGCATCTCTCCATTAGTGCATGTGCTGTTGGGTGCAAGCACAGAACATGTTGTATACAGTCATATCAGTTTATCATGCCTACCTCATTGTATGTACACTTATTGTCCATGTTATCAGCTCCACTGATCATACAGGTGCACTGTGTAGTTCTACAATTACAGACTGTAGTCCATCTGTTTCTCTGTATACTTTATTATCCTCCTTTCACCTGTTCTTCAATGATCAGGACCCCCCAGAGCAACTAATATTTGGGAGGAAGATCATCATCAGCACCGCAGTGACACTGATGTGGTGGTGGTGTGTTAGTGTATGTCATGCTGATACAAGTGGACCCATTACTGACAACTATCTCAACACTGAAGAGCCTGATCCTTAAAAAAAGACATACCACTTGTTGCAAGAGTCATGTTGCAAAATGGTGCCCTGTGTATACAGCACGCCCTGGTGGTAGCAGGGGCAGTGGCTGAGTGGCACACAGGTGTTGTTGAACAGGTAAAAGCCCGAGGAGCAATAGCAGCCATCATAACACTCTGTAGCACACTCCACCATGGCTGTGGCATCGAGACACACACGAGGACATGCACCACCCTGAGCCTGGCACTGTTCTTTAGTCAAGTAACTCATACCAGCAGGGCACACACCTGCAGATTCAAGACAAATGCAAAAACACATACAAGCAAGTAAAACCTAGTGTCAAGTCAAATTTTTTTCATCAAATACACCAATACATCATATTTGTGATTGACCAGGTGAGTATAATCTGTATTTGGTATCACATGGTACATTAATTACTGTTATTTCAAATGCTACTTTGAGTGTATATTGGTATATCTTTTATTTTGGTAAAATAAAATGGTTTTATTTTATTGGTATATCAGGATATTTTTACTGCTTTTCTCCAGTGGTTGGGAACAAGGAAAAGTTTTTAGATACTAATGTAAAAGAAATTTATTATCAGAATCATGAAAAATATCTTATATATATAGAATATATATATATAATATCTTTCTCCTGCAGTAGAACTGAATGAATGGTTTTCAGATATTAGACATTAATTCTACACAGTCAGAGTGGCTTAGAGTGTTCACTCAATGGTGATCCACTTTCCTTGTTTCTCCAGTATTCATTATAGAGGTTAATTGGTCTGGTTTGGCACATTGATTGCTTTGTACCACTCATCAGAGTCATTTTTCCCCTCTTGCATTGTTGGCCTGTGGGGCACCACTGTTATTACACCTTCACTAAGCTGGCACAAGCACATTCCACAAAGTTAGTGGTTTATGAGACGTTACTACCGTTTGCAAAGTACTCTACTGTCATGCCATTTTGTATATCAGGCTATTTGCCCAAGACAATCATTTTATACTAGTGTGCTCACTAATTTAAACATGCAACAAATCCTTTCACATGGCATCTGTGATGTCCCAGACCAAGTTTACTCCAAACCAGGGTTGGTCATAATCAGTGGCGGATTTGACCAACACACAAACCACGCTATTGCTTGGGGCCCCGGAGATCAGGGGGCCCCCTGCTAGCCAAAAGAAGTTGGCAAAAAAAGACAGTTTTGGTTCTCTGCTGATTTTTCAGACCAAAACTGAAAACAACTGTTAAAATCGTGTAATTTTATATTACATGATTTTAACAGTTTATTAATATTTAATAATTAATATTTAATTAATGATTAATATTATTTTATTTTATTAATGATTATAGTTATTATTAGTATATTCTTAATATTAACTAATAATTCCTAATAAAATACTATGAATAATAATGTTTAAGTAATGATTAAAATGTATGTATAATTATTAATATTTATTAAATAATAATAATTTAATATATGTTTAAGCCTGTACTGCACCATAACCATAAAAATAATCCGTTTGATCAGGGCCCCCAGACATGACATTGCTTGGGGCCTCAGAACTTCCAAATCCGCCCCTGGTCGTAATATGCTGATATGACCATGTATTAACTTTAGTCTTTTGTTTATGTTACAATGTTTACAGTAGTATTTTTACAAATGTTATCACATTTCAACCATACATGCATCCAGAGCTGATTGTAAAAAGCTGAAAAGAGTGATCGTAGTGTAACTGTACAGCTCAGGCAGTGCAGCAGTACCTGAGCAGGGCTGGGAGTTGCAGTCTCGAGTCTGTATGTGAGGACCAAGGCAGCCTCTGCCTCCATACAGAGGAGGGGGGAAACTGCAGAAACGCTCTCGCGTCTGAGCACCAGAATCACATTGTGATGAGCATTCAGACCACGCAGACCATGCAGACCAACCACCATTTACTGCAGTGACAGTGAAAAGAGTGAATTTAACATTATCATTTCACAAAACATTTTTAGGTGGAGGAGGAGTGATGTGTGTGTGAACCTGGGCAGTGCACTGTGTTACATGGCTCCTGTTCTTCTCCTTCCCCAACACAAAGAGCGCTGGAGTCAGTGTAGTTACAGCTCCTGAAGCGCCGTCTCATTCCCACAGCATCCACATGATGGAAACATGTCTTACTGCACTCAGACCATATCGTCCACTCACTCCATTGAGTTTCCTCTGGACCTAGAGCAGTTACCAGCAGCACCAACAGGAATAGAACATCATCAGCTAGTTTAATGTTGCATTGGAGCTATGAGGATAACCTAGTTCCTGTTATTGTAATGGAGCAATGTGGGTCCAAACCTCTGTTTTTTAATAATAATAATATAATAATAAGTCAGCAGGTCTCATCTTGTAGGAAGGGGTACAAGCTCACAGTGGGCTTCAGCTTTGGGTAGGGTGTGCTGTGAATAAGCTACAGTAGCCTCCTACCTCCACTGTAAAACTATTAAACACCAAACATCTGAAAAAAATTTGGATACAGTTGATTTTTGGTCCTTTGACCCTCTGGAGTCTGAGGGTATTTCAGACACCCTGATGTAGTCTGACATTCTTTGACTTTTTTTGTGTCAAAACAGTAAGTGTCATAAATCTATATTCTGATTAAATCTGCTCTAAACTTAGACTTTCCAAAAAACTATTTTCAGATGTGCTGATATATTGCGAAAAAACACTCTAAACATTTCTAGCCAAGACTTTTGAACTCAGAACTGAATAAACAGAGGTGTTGGCTACACACTGATCATTACAGTTTTTTAAAATGTCTGGTTTTATTTTACAGGTCACAGTTAGTCCTCCACCCCCTCACTGGGCACAGGGCAGGGCATTACATTATTCAACTAAGCCCAGGACAGGGCGCCATCTCACAGACATGTTTCTGCTTACTTAAGCTCCTCTCACAAGAATCTAAAAATAGATTTTTAGGCCCTGAGTAGCTCAGCAGGCTAAGACCCTGACACTATGACCAGAGGATCACAAGTTCAAATCCTGGTCGTGCTGTTTGCCATCAACAGCCGGGGCCCAAGAGAGCAAAAATTGGCAGTGCTCTCTCTGGGTGGGTAGATGGCACTCTCTCTCCCTATCACTCACACATGGCAATGTCCGCTGGGTCAGGCATCTACTGATTTGTCCATTCAAAACTAGAGACCCTGCACTTTCCTCCGAGCGCGTTGGTTCCCCAGGGACAGTGTATCAAGTGGTAGTTTGAAAAGAGGTGGTGGCTGTATCGCATGCAATGGAGGAGGCGTGTGCATGTCTTCATACTCCTAGAGTCAGTGACAATGCAAAGTGATGGGGAGAGCTACTAATGGGTTGGGTTAATTGACGACTAACACATTTGGAAAGGGAGAAATTTGGCAAAAATAATAAAAAATAAATAAATAAATAAAAGATTTCTATGCAAGCTGTATATATTTGAAAAGTTGACCCATTAATGTTTCCAAGATTTGTTTTGTTTCTATGATAAAATCTCACATGTTTATGCGGAATTTTGGTGTTGTTCCCGCAGACGGGTCCGCTAATTCCAAAGGGTTAAAACCAGGCAGGTCAAATGTATCTATATGCGCCAAATTATCTTACAGAACTTTGAATCATGCTTGTGTATGGATGAAGATAAAATGTGTGTTGTTGATATTGAAAAGCTGGGATCTGACCTGGATGGCAAGGGGAGTAACATTGTCGTGCTTCTGCAGAGTCTCCAATGCACAGATCCACCTGTACTGTTCCAGTAGGAGTGACAGCAGACCTGAGACATCAGGGAATGAAAATCAGTCAAAAGTGTAATACAGTCATGTAAAAAATAGAATTAGAAAGTTGTTCATAATTAATTTATTTAAAAAAAAGGTAATGTCACAATGGAGGAGGAGTTGGATGAAGGATATGTTAAGAATCTTTATTTAACAAACAAAATTCTTAGCTATGAACTTACACTGTGGTTATGATACATCAGGGGTGTTAAACTCATTTTCACACCACATCAGCATAATGGTTGGCCTCAAAGGGCCAGATTAACAGTATGAATGTAACAAAATGCAATATAATTTAAAATAAATGAAACTACACCTTATTATGCTGTTAGATATCTATTTCTGTATTTATTATGTGTTCAGTATAAGGGGAGCAGGACTATGTCACAACCAACATATGACAGAAGCATCATTTTACAAAACAATGAGGTAAAGCTGCCTGATCTTAAACACACACAAGTAGATGCAGAGACTTTTCTTCTTTTGACGTTATGTTATGTGATGGTATGTTATTTGTTTCTCCTTTACCTTAAAAACACTCACGGTGGCTATCGCTATCAATTTCTGCCAGCAATTCTCCCCACAACTACTACAACCACAAACAACAATGCATACCACTTGCTAACCAGACGTTAAGAGGCACCACCTTATGCACCGGGGCAATTAACTTCAACTGAAGGTGCTGATATAGCCAGTGTGTGTGAAAAAAAAGGAAAAAAAAAACATTATATATTAATTTTTTTTTGTTGCCCATTCCACATTAAATCTCTTGCTATTTTATTATTTTGTATTATTTGCCTTATTTTATAACAATTTAGTGTATTTTTGTTGTGTCATTTGTGCAGTAATTATTGGTTTATTTGAAGTTTCCTTCCCCTTTGAGTTAGTCACTATGGGGGTCTTTTATTTTGAAGTTGGATGACGGTGTCCTCGGTGAAAGTTTTCACCCACTCTTCGGTTCGCGGTAAAACGCACAGAGTAGAGCTGCTGTGAGAGGTTCAGAACTCAGTGTGTATGTGTCTGTGGGTTCTACACCACGGTTACACAGCGCAGAGATAAGAGTTTTAAAAGTGGATGGAGTGTAGATGAGCTACGCCACCTGAGTTCAAACAGGTTCGATACACTGGGACGCACTGCAGACGTCACTGACTCATTGAAAGCACTGCTACTGGTGAGATACCATTGAAATGTATTATGAGAGATGTAGCTTGCGGTCAATGTGCGTTTAAAAGCAGCATACAGTAAACTTATTTTAAGACAATCATGAACAAGCTCTCGCGGGCCACATAAAATGGCGTGGCGGGCCACATTTGCCCCGCGGGCCTTGTGTTTGACACATACGTGATACATGAACTCATAAAACTAGTCGTGGCAGCTGCAATTTAAAGTCAATGACCATACATGGCGACATTACATAGAGACAATACAATGACCGACGGCCACTGTGACAAATGAGAGAAAATTTAAACCAAACATAATTAGGCATGAAATTGGGAACCAGTGCTGTGTAATAACAAAACCGGCGTTGACACCCAGACCATGATGGGAGCAGTACTAGGGCAGAGAGATGACAAAAAACAAACAGGGCTGTGATGGGATGCTTCACAGGAAAATTGTCATATTGTGTATTTATTACATGTACAGTAACGTATTAAAGCTTTTTTAAAAATGTTGATTAGTTTGGCTTATAACTCATGAAAATCCATCCATCCATGATCTTCTGCTTAATTCCGATTGGGGTCATGGTGAGAGTCCCCTAACCCTTCACCAGGCACAGGGCAAGGCATTACACTATCTTAGCTAAACACAGGGCAGGGCACCAATCCATCACTGGGCATTTTAGAGTACCCAATTCACATTTTTTGGACTGTGGGAGGAAATTGGAGACTACAAAGGAAACCCATGCCAAAACAGGAAGAACATGGAAACGCCACCCAGACGAGGACTCAAGACCATAGCGCTGAGAGGTGAGCATGTTAACCACCAAATCCCTATGCTGCATACTTCAGAAATCTCAACTCTCAAAATTTTCATTGAGATTTATATTGAATATTTCGAGTTTGAGTAAAAAGTTAATGAAAGTCGACTCTTTAGAAGGAATTTTTGAGCACATCATGCTTCCATCTGCTGACAAGCTTTACGAAGATGCCAATTTCCTTTTCCAGGAGGAGTTATCACCTGTCCACAACTGTGCCTGACTGGTCTGCAAAGTCATGAGCTATCAGCCATAATTAATATAAAATGAGTTTACCATTTTAAGTTAAAGTATGAACAAAAATTTCTTTGGCAACTAAATAAACTGAACTTTTTTTGATATATGACTATAATTGTTTTTAAATGAGAAAGAAGCTGAAGTAGATTTGCTTACCTAAATCGCTGCTGTATGCCAATTCCACAGCTGCTGTCGCATGAGGTCCATGAGGACCAGGCTGACCAATCACATTTTGAGATGCAGCTAGAGTTGTCACAGGAAACATGGCCATCCATACAAGTACTGTAAGATTAAGCATAGAAAGAGGTCAAAAACTAACGCATAAGACAAAATTTACAACAGTAAGACTCTTCACTCTTTCAGAATTTAACTTCACTAACCAGGTAGTACAGTTGTCCAAAGTGACTTCTTCCCCTGGCTGTAGCACTGACCCTTCCCACAAGCATACACACTTGCTGGCATTGACACAGTAGCCATCTTGAAGAAAGAGACCCACGGGACAACGGCACCCTGACAAAAAATGCAGCAATGAAAATGTAAGGAAAAGAACATGCAAAGAAGTACAGGAATACTCTGCTGTCCTCTTGTAAGAGGAATAGAGATGGAGACTGGGCTTTTTTGGCCTTGGACTTTAGTCAGTGGTACCTGTAAGACAGTGGGTGGAACAGTTTCTCTCAGCGTGAAGGTCAGAGCAGGTCAGCGGGCACGGCTCTACACTCCCCTTTGCACAGTCCACTTCTGTCACCAGCACCAGGCCATTTATGCATCCTAGAGCATACAACAGTCCTCAGTTACAGTTAGCAACATGGATACACCCACAGAACATCAAATATTCAAGTCAAAATTTTGGAAAAATGTTTTATTTTTATCTTAAAAACATTTTCAATGTCTTTGATGACTTTAAAGATGCAGACTTATACTTATCATCCATAACATTAATCCTCCTGACAAGTGAAGTGAATAACATTCTCATTACAGTTACGATTAAGATGAACCAATTTGCCAATGTGATTTTCACACAACGGAATTTGACCTCCATATTTAACCCATTCATGCAGTGAAACACACACACAAATGAACACACTAGGCTGTGAGAATTTGTGCCCGAAGCGGTGGGCAGCCCTTATCCACTGGCGCCCGGGGAGCAGTTAGGTGCTTTGCTCAAGGGCACTTCAGTCATGTCCTGGCTGGGGATCGAACCGGCAATCTTCTGGTCACAAGACCAGATCCTTAACCACTAGGCCATGGCTGCCCCCAGAAAAGCACCAGCCTGTGGGCAGGAGGAGCCGGCCATCAACACGCCACAGCCCTTTTCCCTCCTGTATCCTAGAGGGGTACAGGAGTGGGCAATGGGACAACCAGCCTCTCACAGCAACGTACAGTAACTCAAAAGGTGAAATATTTCAGGCAGCAAGTGAACCGTCAGTTCTTTACATGGATGTGAGAATTGAACATGAGCAAATGTAAAGATCTGAGCAACTTTGACAAGGGCATGGCTGATTGACTGTGTCAGAGCATCTCCAAAATGGCAGGTCTTGTGGGGCATTTCCTAATATACAGTGGTTAGCCTCTTCAAAATTGGTTCAAGGAAGAACAAATGGTGAACTGGTGAGAAACACCCCAAAGCTGTCCTTCTCACATCTATGGGATGAGCTGGAAAAAATTACAAGACCTTGAAGGATCTACTACCAATATTTTAGTGCCAGATATCTCATGACACCTGAGTCCATGCCTCAACAGGTCAGAAGATAATATGGACCTACACAGTATTAGGAAGGTGGTTTTAATGTAATGACTGATCAGTGTATTATATTATTATTATTATTATTATTATTATTATTATTATTATTTATTAATAATAATAATAATATTAATAGTAATATTATTATTATTAATTATTTTTATATTCAACAGGACAAAAATGCATAATGTACAGAGAGTCACATAAATAAGAGGATAAATTAAAAAATTTACATTTTAAAACAAATAAGGTTAAAATAAAATAAAGTGCACAAGAGTGGGAGGGTAAAATGAATAAGACGAAACCATTTAAAGTAGGTGTCATAATTAAAAATAGAGTGGTTAAAAATAAAAGTAAAAATACAAAAATTGTTACAATAAAAAGAATACATTAAAGAACAGATCATACAAATAGAAAACCAAAGTGCAAGTTATCATTTGTAAGCTTCATTTACCAGAAAGGTTTTAAGTTGTACTTTAAAAATGTAACCTCTGTAATAATTTTTGGTTGTTATTCCACAGTTTGGTTGCATAGTAGGCGAAAGCTGCTTTCCCAAATTTATTTTGGGGGACAGTGGGAAAGTCCAAAAATCTTTTGGACCTTCAGGCTAAAGCAGAGATATAAAATGACAGTGATAATAATATAAGTAGAATATAGACCATAGATACAGTACCTTTGCACATAAGAGGACTTTAAAATCAATTCTAAAGGATACAGAGAGCCAGTGAAGTGCAGCTAGAAAAAGTGTGATCTGCTCGCTCTTCCTTCCTTGTTTTTGATAAAATGTTGGTCGCAAAATTCTGAATCAGCTGTAGTTTCTCAACTTTTTTGGAAGACTAATAAACAGAGCATTAGAATAATCCAGTATACTTGTAATAAAACCAGGAATAAGCTTCTCTGCATCCTGCTGACTTAATTGATGAAATGCTACTCAACAAGATAACTTCACAGACAGACAGACAAATAAAAAGATCAAAAACATAGCAAAGTTCATCCCAGCATTCCATCCCTCATTTACCAAACAAATCTCCAAAAAACAGCATTTCCTCACACACAGCAACCAACACACACACACCTGTCTGAGAGTGTGTGTCAGGACCACAGGGCTCTGTGTTGCAGCTTTGAGTCTGCATGGTCAACCCCTCACACTCCTTGCCTCCATTTTTGGCCGGAGGGTTTGAGCAGGATCTGCTCCTCATCCTCAAACCACCACTACATGAGGCATCACAGTCTGACCATTCACTCCACTCTGCCCACTGTCCATCAACTGCCCAGTGAAGGGGGTTGGGGGAGGGGGAGAGAGGGAAAAGAACATGAGTAAAAGTAAAAACAGCTCAGTAGTGTTTAAACAAATATTACATTCAGATTAGTTGAAGAAAGTGTGGTATTTAGATTTTTACTTTTAATATTGAAATTGTGACTCATAGCTAGAAATCCTTTTGGGTATGCTGCTATAATGGAGTTATCTGTTTCACACCGAATTTTACACTGATAATTTCACTGTTTGATGATGCAGGATGTGTGATCCATTCACAACTTGCAGAATTAACAAGGCATTGTAATATTGCAGTGCAAAACTGTGACAAAGTAAACGATGGAGGATATTACAATGAAATGTATTAGTCATGAACTGGTTGAACACCAAAGCAAACAATCTACATCAATCAACAATTTTCTCTACTCCTGCCTCCCAGCTCTAGTGTTCATTTGGGCCAAAGTATAATTTGAGTAATTTTTCTTTATTTAAAGTAAAATATAATGACAACTAAGCAATACATTTTGAGAGGGAGTGCTATAACATGAGATTTTGGCACTGGTATGCTGAGTTGTAGATCGATATACCAGTGCCAATATCTCACATTACAGCACTGCCCTTGAGTGTGTTATTGTGATTATTGCACAGTTCTGTTATTGCTGTTTATTGTTGGACTTTAAGGTAAAGAGGACAAAAAGACTTCTTATTCTGTGATATAAAGTAGTCGGAGGTGATCGGAGGTGTGGGAGTGGGGGTTGCACTAAGGGAATTGTTTGGTTACGTGTATATGGTATAGTAATACTTAAAGAGCTTTGGTCAGAGTGATGTTATTGTGCAATATCAGCACTCCAAGAACATCTCTCAGCCAATCAGATTGTGAAATCAGAGCTAACTGTGTTATGATATCAAAAAGTGAGCCTAGTATCATAAAACAAAAAGTATGAAAAGTTTCCATTCAATTCAGTTATATTAAATATATAAAACATTTTAGATGATATGATCAAGGGCAAGCAAAACAAAACAAGCAAAATGAAGTTAAGTAACTCCATCTTTGCTTTTAGCAGAATTATCTTTATAGCCATCTGCAGTCTTTTTATGTCTATGATGTTTGCAGTTTAGACAGGATGAGCAGGTCCACCTAACGATGACTAAAACTGCAGTGTCCACCATACAGCTAGGAATGCAAATACCAAACTATTCTGGGAGAACATAGTGCACAGCTATTTTTCAGACCAGCTTGGATTCGGCATTTCAGAATGTCAAAAGCAATCTTTGAAAAGCTATGTAACATGATCTGCCACCTACTGTATCCCAACTGAAAAGAGATTTATACAAGCAGACCAACAGTGTTGCCATGTCTCGCGAAAGAAACAAGCAACCAGCTCTATGAAAACAAGCCCAAAATAAGCCCAACTGGCAACCCACCACATTCAGTAAAACAGAGGCCGCTTTTAAACAGTATAAAGGTAAACATTTATTATGACATTATACATAAACAACACAAAAATTATGCTAAACACTTTTAATATAAACATTGGCAGGCTACATAATTGGCTATTTTTAGCTCATTTCTTTGTTTTGTGTCATTGTGTTTTGGGGCACTGAAACCCATGTTTGTTAGCCTCAGTGTACAGATTTTTTTGTGCTTCTCATCTTTCGCTTCATTATGGGGAGCTGGGAGATAATCAAAGAGTTTCACTCAGAAAGAAAGTCAAGCCCAAATAAGCAACTTCCCAAAAAACCACAACCCGCCACTCACGAGATTTGCAAGCAACTTTAGAAAAAACAAGCCCAAACTCGCTTATAATAAGCAGACTTGGCAACACTGCTGACCAACTGTGTGAAGTACAGATTATATTAGATTAGATTCAACTTTGCGAATGTGATTGCACACAGTATCCAATATCTGTGTTTTATTTTTGGGGGCTTTTTCACCCAGGATTTTTTTGTGCTTAAAAAACCCCAAATAAATAACGTAAAAAATAATCTGCTACTTAAAATCCAGAACTCTATTTAATAAAGGGAAAACATCAAAGTTAAAAGTGTGATCCCATTTCTGTTCCTTTCCAAGTTCAAAACTGAACATTTCTGATGATGAATTTTTCAATTCCCATTCAAAGATTTATACTCTTAGTATATTAGTGATGCTCTTACCAGGACAGGCTTGGAGAAAGCAGGCCCTACTGTCAAACTGAGCTCCACCACAGGAACCGCCAGCCCGAGCATCTCTGAGAATCTCCCGCTTACGGAACAGAGAACCCAGACCGCATGATGCACTGCACTGACTCCATGCTGTCCATGCAGACAGCACACAGTCCACTGGAGGAGGCAAAAACATACACCGACAGTCACTCAATCACATTCTGATCAACTGTAAAACAGCCATCTTTAATAGTGAACCTACCACAGTCTCTCTCATCAGAGCCATCAGCACAGTCTTTGTGAAGGTCACACTTCTTGTCTAGACGCACACACTCTCCACTACTACAGGTGAACTGTTTGGCAGAGCAAGGACTGGGTACCACAGGATGCTGTGTAGTAGTTACTGGAGGCAGTGTGGTAAAACCTAAAAGATGAGATTGGGAGATATAATAAATGAACTAAGAACATTTATTTGCACAAAAACAAACATTTTTGGGAATGGAAATAAGGTACCACAGCGATCCTCATCTGAGCCATCAGGACAGTCCTCTCGTCCATTACACACAAGCTCTGCATCCACACAGCCTACTGTCCTGCATGCAAACTGGCCCTCCACGCATAACACTCTGGGTAAACCACCATGGTGAGGCATTGTTGTGTCCCACAGTCCTGTGTGCAGTTTTATTACAGACAAGGTAACTTGTCTGTGTGGTTCTATAAACCAGAAACAGTCCTAACACATTTTCACATCATTTATCAACATGGCTTAACCCTTAGATACATAAGTGGGTCTTTTTTGACCCGGTGAGGTCATTTTTTTGCAATATCTTTGTAATGAAAAGTTTTTATAATTTCATATTCCAGGTATTCGTCAAAAAACGTTACTGATATCATGCAATTAAATGTTTTATTTTACCTTTTATACATTTTAAGAAATTGAATTTTTTCAATTACTATCCCAAACTTCCGTAAGTGGGTCAAAAATGACCCGCATTTATTTCCTATGGAATTTCATGGGAACTTTTGATTCTTATCAACTGTGACTGTCAGGAAGATATATTTATAGATATATACTCACTCACTCACTCTCACACACTCACTCACACTCTCATTCACTCACTCTCACGCACTCACTCACTCACTCATGCATTCTCACACTCACTCACCCATTCACTCACACTCACTCACTCACTCACTCTCTCACACACTCACTCACTCTCACACACTCACTCATTCTCACACACACTCACTCTCACACTCACTCTCTCACACACACACTCTCTCACACACACACTCACTCATTCATGCACTCACTCACACTCACTCAATCTCACACACACTCTCTCACTCACTCACTCTCACACACACTCACTCACGCACTCACTCACTCTCTCACTCACATAATGGATGTTGACATTGTTCCATTGCTGTTGTGAAATTGTCATTTCATTGTTTAAAAAATGTTCTAAAAATGTTTAAGTGAAAAATAAAAATATTTCAAACAAGAAATCATTCTTGTGTGGAATAAAACTTACTTTGTAGTAAAAAATATAATATAAATTATTATTTTGAGTCAAAATGACAAAAGTGGCATGAAAACACCCTGATTCTAATACGGGTCAAAAAAGACCCCCTTATGGAGTGTAGGGTCCAGTCACTCATGCATCTAAGGGTTAATGTCTTACAAGTAAACAGATCATTTCCTTACAAGTTCTGACTTACATATGTAAATGACTTTTGTTCTGATTGGCTAGGCTGAATTGTGATTACTGAAAAAGTAGTCCAGCCTTAACTCTTTTTAAGGCTGTAATCATCCCAATATTTAAGAACATCACAAACTTCTCACACATCTTACACTCCAAAACCTACTTATACAGTTACAACACTATATTACTACATCACAAATGGCCTAGTCTGCAGTAGCCTGAATGGATAGTTGTGTGTAAATGTGTGACATCCCATAATTAATATAAATCAGGCTGTGTTTCTGTGATACATACTACTGGTATAACACCGACATTTTTCTACTTTTGTATGTAAAATTAGTTTAATCTCTCATTGACTCTGAAATGAAAGCACAGGAGTTAAATAAGAACTAATAGAATCAGTTTATAGAATAAAATGTATCTAAAATTTGGACACAAAGTAGCATCTGTCAGATATAACAGCTGAGCACACTCGTGACATTCTTTCTACAATAGACATCAAATATTCTTCAGACAGTTCTTCACAAATCTGCTGCAGAAGTTCATATAAATGTTGGCACTTGCAGGTTTGCTTTGCTCTTCACTTCATCCCAAATCATCTGGATGGGGTTTAAGTCTGGAGACTGTGCTGCCACTCCATGTTTTCAAGCTGACCATCTTGTTGTTTTTTCCTGAGGTAGTTCTGGCAGAGCTTGGACTTATGTTTTGGGTCATTATCTTGCTGTAGGATGAACCTGTGACCAACTAGGCGCATACCAGAAACATTCTACAACTTTTGACTGGCAGTGTAACTTGTATAAATACTATAACTGAATCATCTGCCAGAACTGTAATGTCTTGTTGTAAGTTCTTGCATCTCTTATCAGCATGCTTCACAGAGTTTCCTAGTTCCAAAGCTATAAACCAGGAAAGAGGGTAAAACTGTGTGTACCTGGTTTTCCTGTTGGTCCCTCAGGTCCCATGCCCGGTATGCTTGTCACACTGGCAGAAACAGTGGCCACACCAGGATGGCCAGGTTGTGGAGTCTTGGTGTGCAGTCCTGGAGGGCCAACTGTGAAGTTATGATAGCCAGGACTTCCTGCTGATGCAGTATGATCCTGTAGCCCTGGTAGTCCTGGAGTAGGAAGGGTGCCTAATGATGAAGAAACATAAAACCTCAAAAAATTGTCATAATTGTGCAGTTTTCATTTCAATGGTTGCAAGTTATAAGCTATTTCTAATTAATTGCATGAAACAGTAATAATTCATACATGCATACAGCCTTTAAATGAAGGCCTAGACGGTTAGTCTGAGACTCAGATGTTTTGTCTGACATTGAGTGATGTATACTGGACTCACCACAGCCCAGCTCATCTGAATGATCGGTACAGTCCAGTTTGCCATTACAGAGTGCTGCAACGGGTAGACACTCGCCACTCCCACAGGCAAAAAGACCCGGCTCACAGCGCCTTACAGTCACCACCCCAATACCAGTGGGTGCTGTGGTCACTTCAACACTGCTGGGAGTGACTATCTCTTCTGACAGGACAAACATGCATATAGTAGTAGCCAATTATACAGCAGAATAATTATAATTGTATTGCTTTTATACAGAATGTTCTAAACACAAATATACTGTATTTTACAAACACTCTGTTAATTCCAAGTATCAACATAAACCTTCAAAAGCAAAAAAAGTGAAGCAAAACTGAAAGCAACGTATCAAACAGCAAAAAGCTTAACAAGATATCTGAAGAAATGAGATGAACCCACCTCCTCTGCAGCCCAGGATCTCTACTCGGAGGTAGAAGGTGTGGCGGTACTGCACTGGTATAATACGCAGGTAGCGAGCTCTCACCAGCCTATCAAGCCAGCGTGTGACTGGAGTCCTGCCCACCATCCGCACCTCAAAAATCTGCCAGCAAGCAGAGAGACAAGCCAACACACATTTAAAAAATCCTGTAAACGTAACCAGAAAAGACTCTCTCTCCTCCAGTCTGATATCATCTTCATTGTACAGCTAATGCTAGGTCTTCACTAGGGATGGGCAGCTCAGTACTGAAGCATTCTGATCCAGAATAGACTTTACAATATCAATGTCAAGTTATTTCAGTCATTTTACGTACAGTTGCGTTTGTATGAAACTGTATCTAGTACCACAAAATTAAAGATGGTGAAAACATTCATTGTTCAGAATGTAATTCAAAAGGTAAACTGTGATTTTATATTTTTATATAATATCATTTCAAGCCTTTTTGTTTTACTGCTGATCAGTTTGGCTTCTAGCTCATGACAATCAGAAATCCAGAATCTCAAATTATTATTAACATTTCATTTGGAGTTTGAGTAAACAGCATGAAAACAAAAGAAAGGCTTGAAATGTGTCTTATTACATGTAATGAATATAATAAACCTTTTTGAAGTAAATTATGAACACAAATGAACTTTTCCACAACATTCTAATTAGTATGTATAATGACATAATGGTTAATATTAGTCATTTTAATCATTTAACTATTTTCATGAGATGCTCAAAAAGAATTTTACTATAAAATGGTCAATGAGTATCCATTTGAAGACACAGATTAGACAGCTGAGTTTCAAATACATTTTTTTGATGTCTGCAGTAAAACCACACCTTTGGGGCTGAACCCTTGACTCCGGTCTCAGTGAAGTCAGTGAAGTGGTTCTCAGTCAGAGCGAATGCTAGGCGGTATTTGGTGAGGTAGCCCCACATGCGCTCACTGCCCTGAGTGATTATGCCTGAAATCCAGGTGGGCTCCAAAAAATCCACTTGGAAGTAGGGGTGAAGATCTCCTGGCAATGGACTCCAGCCAGGCTCCATCACTAAACTATTACAAGAAAAACTGTCATTAAAGTTTGGATAAGGTAGCATTTAAACTTGTAATCCATATTACATACACTAGTGATGAAAAGTGTGTTGCAGATTTCTAAAATGTTTTAATATGATGGCAGTGCCCAGGGGCCTTGTAGCGGGATAAAAAGTGGGATTGAGTTACCAGGGCCCCAAGTGGGAGGAGGGCCCTTGAGGAGTCTGGAATTTTAATAATATTTAATAATGGGGGGGGGTGAAGTGGGGCTGGGCACTGCTTGTGCATAGGGTCCAGAATTTGGTGCTATGCCCTTGGTAGATCCTTCCAAATTCTTTACTCTAGAATAATGAAACTGTGATTTCCGGATTTTTTCTTTTAGATTATGTCTCTCACAGTGGACATGCACCTAAGATGAAAATGTCAGACCCCTCCATGATTTCTAAGTGGAAGAACTTGCAAAATTGCAGGGTCTTCAAATACTTATTTTCCTCACTGTATATGCACATAATCACAATATAAAGTCATAGTAACACTGCTATTGTAAACACATGGTTGTTACTTGTAAATATTTTTGCTTCTTGAGACTTGATGTGGCTGTGTAGTCTTTTTATGCTGTTGCTTGAAGGCTATGATACAAGATAGAGGAACCTTGGTTTTGGTGATTAATTTGTTTTAAAGTGCCTGATGATAACCAAAATGAATGATAACTGAAGCAATATTTCTCATAAGAAATAATGTAAATCCTATTAATCTGTTCCAGACAATCCAAAATATTAACAAAAATACATTTTATATAGAATTACTATAGTTTTACATACAGAACACAATGAGAAAAAAATACAAAAGACCAATGAAATGGATAAAAGAACATTTAACATCACTCTTATGGGTCTACGCTCTGTTTTAGAGTGTGCCGGTGTGGTCCAGCCTGCAGCCTTTGTTTTGTACATCTGTTCTCGGGGTTCTCGCCCTCCATTTGTTTTTGCACCATATTTCAGGCAGTAGCACTGTGTGCCATCAATTTAGTGTGACGTGTTTTAGTTTGTTTTGAGCGTTATCAACGAAAACCAATGAGACACAAACGCAGAAAAACAACGAGACACAAACGCAGAGAAACAATGAGACACAAACGCAGAGAAACAACGAGACACAAACGCAGAGAAACAACGAGACACAAACGCAGAGAAACAACGAGACACAAACGCAGAGAAACAACAAGACACAAATGCAGAGAAACAACAAGACACAAACGCAGAGAAACAACAAGACACAAACGCAGAAAAACAAGACACAAACGCAGAAAAACGAGACACAAACCCAGAGAAACAACAGGACACAAACGCAGAAAAACGAGACACAAACCCAGAGAAACAACAAGACACAAACCCAGAGAAACAACGAGACACAAACGCAGAGAAACAACGAGACACAAACGCAGAGAAACAACGAGACACAAACGCAGAGAAACAACAAGACACAAATGCAGAGAAACAACAAGACACAAACGCAGAGAAACAACAAGACACAAACGCAGAAAAACAAGACACAAACGCAGAAAAACGAGACACAAACCC
>BRDA01022444.1:22182-36649 GCA_036984385.1 Crenuchus spilurus
CAAACACAGAACAACAAAGAGACACAAACACAGAACGACACAAACCCAGAGAAACAACAGGACACAAACCCAGAGAAACAACGAGACACAAACACAGAGAAACAACAAGACACAAACACAGAGAAACAACAAGACACAAACGCAGAGAAACAACAAGACACAAACGCAGAAAAACGAGACACAAACCCAGAAAAACAACAAGACACAAACCCAGAGAAACAATGAGACACAAACGCAGAGAAACAATGAGACACAAACGCAGAGAAACAACAAGACACAAACGCAGAGAAACAACAAGACACAAATGCAGAGAAACAACGAGACACAAACGCAGAGAAATAAGACACAAACGCAGAGAAACAACAAGACACAAATGCAGAGAAACAACGAGACACAAACGCAGAGAAACAAGACACAAATGCAGAGAAACAATGAGACACAAACACAGAGAAACAACGAGACACAAACGCAGAGAAACAACACGACACAAACGCAGAGAAACAACACGACACAAACGCAGAGAAACAAGACACAAACGCAGAAAAACAACAAGACACAAACGCAGAGAAACAACAAGACACAAACACAGAGAAACAACAAGACACAAACCCAGAGAAACAACGAGACACAAACGCAGAGAAGCAACAAGACACAAACGCAAAAAAACAACAAGACACAAACCCAGAGAAACAACAGGACACAAACCCAGAGAAACAACGAGACACAAACACAGAGAAACAACAAGACACAAACACAGAGAAACAACAAGACACAAACGCAGAGAAACAACAAGACACAAACCCAGAAAAACGAGACACAAACCCAGAGAAACAACAAGACACAAACCCAGAGAAACAATGAGACACAAACGCAGAGAAACAATGAGACACAAACGCAGAGAAACAACAAGACACAAACGCAGAGAAACAACAAGACACAAACGCAGAGAAACAACAAGACACAAACGCAGAAAAACAAGACACAAACGCAGAAAAACAAGACACAAACCCAGAGAAACAACGAGACACAAACCCAGAGAAACAACGAGACACAAACGCAGAGAAACAACGAGACACAAACGCAGAGAAACAACAAGACACAAACGCAGAGAAACAACAAGACACAAACGCAGAGAAACAACAAGACACAAACGCAGAGAAACAACGAGACACAAACGCAGAGAAACAACGAGACACAAACGCAGAAAAACAACAAGACACAAACGCAGAAAAACAACGAGACACAAACCCAGAGAAACAACGAGACACAAACACAGAGAAACAACGAGACACAAACGCAGAGAAACAACGAGACACAAACGCAGAAAAACAACAAGACACAAACCCAGAGAAACAACAAGACACAAACGCAGAGAAACAACAAGACACAAACGCAGAGAAACAACGAGACACAAACGCAGAGAAACAACAAGACACAAACGCAGAAAAACAACAAGACACAAACCCAGAGAAACAACAGGACACAAACCCAGAGAAACAACAGGACACAAACCCAGAGAAACAACAGGACACAAACCCAGAGAAACAACAGGACACAAACCCAGAGAAACAACGAGACACAAACCCAGAGAAACAACGAGACACAAACGCAGAGAAACAACGAGACACAAACGCAGAGAAACAACGAGACACAAACGCAGAGAAACAACGAGACACAAATGCAGAGAAACAATAAGACAAAAACGCAGAGAAACAACAAGACAAAAACGCAGAGAAACAACAAGACAAAAACGCAGAGAAACAACAAGACACAAATGCAGAGAAACAACAAGACACAAACGCAGAGAAACAACAAGACACAAACGCAGAGAAACAACAAGACACAAACACAGAGAAACAACAAGACACAAACGCAAAGAAACAACGAGACACAAACGCAGAGAAACAACGAGACACAAACGCAGAGAAACAACGAGACACAAACGCAGAGAAACAACGAGACACAAACGCAGAGAAACAACAAGACACAAACACAGAGAAACAATAAGACAAAAACGCAGAGAAACAACAAGACAAAAACGCAGAGAAACAACGAGACACAAACGCAAAGAAACAACGAGACACAAACGCAGAGAAACAACGAGACACAAACGCAGAAAAACGAGACACAAACGCAGAGAAACAACGCGACACAAACAGAGAAACAACGCGACACAAACGCAGAGAAACAACAAGACACAAACGCAGAGAAACAACAAGACACAAACGCAGAAAACGAGACACAAACCCAGAGAAACAATAAGACACAAACCCAGAGAAACAACGAGATACAAACCCAGAGAAACAAGATACAAAGCCTGAGAAACAATGAGACACAAAGCCAAAGAAAAAACAAGATATAAAGCCAGAATGAATGCCAAATACATGAGTGGATGCTTCTTTTTTCATGAAATTAGCTAAGAGTCACATAGGCATGCCGAAGAAACCCAGGTGGATGAATGATTACTGAGACACAATTTCCCCGGAAAAAGTTGACGATGGCCAAATTGTACAATAACCAGGGCAAACGATAAACGAGGTTGTAGTATGTAACACATATATCTCTGAAACTCTTCCTTTTCCCCTCTGCCATTTATCACCACTCTGTCAGTCCTCAAACAACAGAATACACACCATATTCATGTATTAATGATGTCATTTAAATTCAGCAATTAAGGTAATTTGTAGGAGGTAGCAGGACAGGTTATGAAGGTAGTTCATGTGTATACAAGAAGAATGTGTTTCATAAAGCAGAAACAGCCTAGTAATGTGTATGCATAGTTTTGAAAATCTGAATATTTTTCTGTTGTTAATCAGTTTTTTTCATTCTGGAATTTAAGCAGAGGTTTATACATGATACCAATAGCACCAGCTCAGACACTCACACATTAGGTACAATGTTTAGACGGCCTGCATCAGCTGGATTATTCTCTCTGAATGATGAGGAGGTCAGCTGACCATAGTGAACTTGACCATCCTCGAGTCCCAGAGGAGAGGAGCAGATACCTGAACCAGAAACATTACACTGATCAATCACATTCTCCAATCTCTATTTCTACCATTTCTATCTACATGTCTAGATACTACACTATATATGTCTATAGTATCATTAAGCGTTTCACACCACATACTGAACGTGACATGTTAAGATTAAACAATAAAATACTTTTGTACACATACTGTATCTTATCTGCCTGAACATTTGTTTTCTTTCAAATGATACTGAAGACTCAAAAGTCATTGGACAGGAAGTCCCATGACATATAGGAACAGGAGTTCTTTTGCCCCCATTTTCCTCAAAAAATAAAGCACACTTCACTTATCTGTAGGATGACTGAGGGTCCTGTTAATCGTCACCTGAGGTAATGGCACTTCAAAATCAATTTACATACTGCTAGCTTGTGACGTTTGGGTCTTCAGTTTATAAGTATTTCATAGCGCTCACTGACCACTGTATTAATAACAGATACCTTATATCTACACTCATTGTCAATTTTATCAGCACCACTGACCATATACAGTACCATTCAAAGGTTTGGATACACCTTCTCATTCATTCATTTTTTTCTTTTATTCCTACACTGTAAATGAACACTGAAGTCATCCAGACTATGACAGAACACATGTTTTAGATTTTAGATTCTTCAAAGTAGACAAACAACTGTTGTCTCAAACACATTAAGAGGCAAGAAATGCAAGTCATGAACTCTTGACAAGACACAGCTGTTAACTGAAAGCCATTCCAGGTGACTACCTCATAAAGGTGACTGAGAAAATGCCAAGAAAGCTGTCATCTAAGCAAGAGGTGCCTACTTTGAAGAATGTAAAATATAAACATATTCTGGTTTGTTTAACTTTTAAGTTTACTAAATAATTTCATATGTATTTCTTCATAGTTTATATGACTTTAGTATTAATCTACAGTGCAGAACACTTTTAAATCATAAAAACCAAACTTTTGACTGGTACTGTAGGTGCACTGTGTAGTTTTACAGTTACAGACTGCAGTCCATCTGTTTCTTTGTATTTCTTTGTACTTTGTTATCCTCCTTTCACTCTGTTCTTTGAGTTTACATCTAGAAGTTGGACCAATAAGATAAGTATACTGTATTTAATGGAGTGGACAGTGAGCTTAGACTGTGTTTAAAATCTCCAGCAGCTCTGTTTTGTCTGATCCACTGGTATCAGCAACACCACCACATCATCAGACAATCCACTGCTCAAATATTAGCTGGTCTGTGAATGTCCTGATCACTGAAGAACAGATGAAAGGAGGATAATAAATTATAAAGAGATACAGATGGACTACGGTCTGTAATAGTAGAACTACAAAGTGCACCTGTATGTTCAGTGGAGCTGATAACATGGACAGTGGTAGATACAAGATATTTGTACCTAATATAGTGGCCAGTGAGTGTATATCAGAGTATTTGGGGTAATATTATTACTGACATATAAGATTTACTGTTGTTCCTACTCAGTTCAACTTTCTGTGAGACCATGAAATTAAATTAAAGTCTGTAAGTAGTTACCTCTCTGTCCGGGACCGCCACCCTATTAAACAAGACACAATTTTCATGTGTGGCCAGCTTAACCAATACAGGATTGTGTAAATCAGCAATAAGTGCACAGTATGATTACAGACTTTACATTATCTTCGAGTCAAAATGTGCTGATTAAAGGTTTTAAACCAAAAAATTTTGTTCAGTATACATAAGTCTTACATATGTAGTGGTGGCGGTTGGAGTGCTTGCTGATGTAACAGCTGCCATACTGGGAGTCCTGAGTGGAACGGGGGAGGGAGTGACATGGGTGATGTTTGGGGACGGGAAACAGTTTCTCTCATCTGCTCCATCTGGGCACTGAGGGACCCCATCACAGCGTGCAGTGGACTCGATACAGCCCCCTGGTGGAGGGCAGGAGAACTGGCCTTTGAGACAGCCTCTAGGGCTTGGCGTAGGAGATGGGCGTATGCCTAAATAATATCATAGCACATTTCACAGGAAGAAAAATGTGAATGTCAACGTATGTGATGCAACATTGAGGGTGGGTCCATACTTTCATTTCACACTCTCCATAGGTTACTCGTTTTTGCCATAGTAGGAATTAAATCACTTAAAATGACAAGCTGAAGATAAGCATTATACACTATTTACATCACCTCATTTGTACCATTTTAACAATATGGACTGAACAGATGCACAGAGATACATGTGATATGACCTCTTTAACATGTGAAGTGACCAATTCAAAACTTGCTAGTCTATACACCTTGTTTCTCCATGTACTTACCACAGTTGAGTTCATCTGAACCATCTCCACAGTCATTGACCCCATCACAGATGACTCCATGTGGTCCAGTAGATACACAGCGGCCATTTTCACACTGGAACTCCCTCTCTCTGCAAGGTCTAAGTGAAGGAGGCACTGACACGGAAGGAGGATGAGTGGACAGCCACTCATACTCTGAGAGAGAGAGAGAGAGAGGCAGGAGAAAAGAGAGAAAAAGAGGGACTTGTAATAGATAGATAGATAGATACTTTAATACAGACTTGTATACTGTACATTACATCTCTACTGAACACCAGAACATTCACCACACATTAGCTACTAGGCAGAGAGGGGTAAGTTTAAAGAGGGGGATCATTTCTGATCTCTACAGTGTCCCTGTCACCAGGGGCAGTACTAGACCTGGGCTACTGGGCTAGAGTCCTGAGCCTTTTTTCATCAAACCCAAGATTTAACACGTTGGAGTGACATTTTGTACTGATGCAAAAATATTTGAAATATTTTTTAAATATATTTAAAAGATTTTTTTAAATATATTTTTACAAAATCTGGTTCCATTCTGTAATGTACTGCTACACATATAAGAAGTGGCAAAATAAAATAAACTTTACACACCACCTCCACAGCCCATTAGTTCCACTCGCAGGTAAATGCCATTCTGGAAGTCATGTGGCATCACTCGGACAAATTGAGCCAACACCATCCTGTCCAGCCTAATCTGGGTCACACTGCGGTCATCGTGATTTCCCAGAAATACCTGAAGACAATTATATTCATCAGTGAATGGTGGAATATGTAATAATAGCAACAGCTATAAGCCATATTGATATATATTTGACTGTATGTTGGAGTTAGACACAAGATGGAGTATTCAATCACTACTAAGAGCATCTATTGTTTCCTGCCATTATTGTATATAATGGATCTTTTTTAATGAGTATTCTAATTAAAAGTCACTACATTTACAAAAACACTCACCTTGGCTTTAGGCCGGGCATCTGTGATTAGTCCTTTGTAGGTGTACCATTGGCTCCCATCACTGCTAAACTGCAGGTAGAAACTTGACACAAAGGTATTAAACAGTCCACCACCCTGGGTGAGTAACCCTGAAAGCACAAATAAAGGACAGTTGTTATTAAGATAAAAGCTTTAAAACTAATATTGGTACAAAAAAAAAAAAATACTGATAAAATGTCTGATGTAACATTCACAAAAATATGTTGATTTATTATAGCTGTGACCTTCCCGCCTGATGCATCATCTCAAGCCACGCCCCTGACATGTCAGCTCTTGTCATGTGTGTTTGTTTGGTCCATACATCATGTCCACGCCCTCAGTTGCATCATATCAAGTTCATTGTGCCTTGTTTATCACAGCCCTTACCCGTTCTATGTCTTGATTGTGTGTGCTTATAAGCTTCCCGCAGTGTTTCTGCACTTGTGAGTCATTCTGTGCTCTGTATTGTCACCCATGTCATGTTTTGTTTCATAGTCAAGTCATAGCCACAGTATTTGTCTTGTTTCATAGCCACAGTCTTGAGTTTTTTTAATAAAAGTCACAGTTCACAGAATCCCAGTTGTTGTCCTCTCTCCTGCAACCTTCACTGTTGACAGTAACACACTATGGCTCTTCTAAGCTATTTAGTATAAAGTCACAACATCGATAGCATAAAGTCAGTTTTAATATTCATCAATTTGATGTGTGATATATATCTATAATCTACCTCATGCCTGGCAGCAGTGTGAATACATTTGGGAGTAATAATTAGTAAAATACTTGATTTGTGGTGAAAAAATCAAAAATACTATTAATATAATCTATAATATCAATGATAACATTAAAACAAAACAATATTTATTGACGTGGTAGTGCTGTATGGATATAGATATCATTTATGTTTACACACATTTAAGTAAATGTTGCATAGCACATTGTGCTTTTGTTTTACACTAATGATACCACTAAAGAAACACTATAAAATGTGGTCAGTAAGGTGAGTACTGCACTCAATGTTGAACTCCACCTATCAGCATCACGACTGGTATTTACAACAAAAATAAATGAATGAATTACTGCATATTTCATGTAATAATAGGTCAATAAGACACAGCTTGATTTCATGCACTGAAACTGATTAATCAACTGTAAATCTGCATGTTTATACAGTGTGAGAAAGTATGAGTGGTCACATGCAGAGTAGTTAGTATTTCATTAAGGGCAGTCAGCACCTTTGATGAATAAGGACTATATGTGTGAAAATACTGTCTGTTAAGGAGGCACCTGTGATGTTATATGGCTTGAGCAGGTCTATCTGTAGATAAGGGGCTTCACTGTGGTGTGTGTGGCTGTGAGGGGTGGATGCTGGGAGTTCTCTGTACTCCTCCGGCTCAGGACTCCAACCCTGAAGGTCACTTTGAGGGTCAAAAACATGGAGGCGTCCAGCAGAGGCTGGGTGACCCAACTGCTGGGAGGAGGCACTGAAGCTGGAGTCAGGAAGAGACTGAACTCCCAGTGGAGACCAACACTCATCTACAAAACAGCAAAGAGGAGGTAAAAAGGATGACACCTAAAGGCTGTGCTACAGGTAATCAGGCCTGATAAGTTGACAGATAAGTCAATGAATGATCAAAGTTATTAAGAATAAACTGTTTTCAGTGCCTCATCACTATACATCACTGCCATAGATCACAACAGTTTTAGGCCAGTTGTTGTTGAGCAATCAAGACAGAAGTCTATGCAGTGAATCTGAACTTAAAGTAACCTTAGCATATAAGCATCATTTTTTCACATTCACTGCTATTTTTGCTTTGATGTAAAACTATGATTCAAAGAATAATCAACACACAAAATATTGGTGTGGCAACTGTAAGCCTTAGACCCGGCAGGAACCTATTTAACCTACAATTAGTGCTGGGCGATAAAACAATATCGATTTTTTTTTCACAATAATTTTTCCCTCAATGACGATGATAAGCTGGGACAACAGAATTCGATAAGCATTAACGTTCATTTCCATTTCACATCTAAGCAGCTTGACAGTGAGTTCAGAAGTCTTAATACTGCTGCTTGTTAGCTCCTCCTCACCAGCGCAGCCAAAATGCACTGTTGTGTTTAAGACAAGCGTGTGATTAGTGGAGAGCGTAGTGGGGCCGGGTGAGACAGCACAAAGTCGCTGTATTCTCATCTGTGTGAGAAGGAGAAGGAGGGTGAGCTCGCTGTGTGTGTGTGTCAGCCCGAGTGCTAGCATTAGCCTGTTAGCTTGGCTCTCTAATCTGTTGTTATTTTGGAGTGGCTGCGTCGACAGCAATCAATGTAAGTTTCAACAATAAAGTGACAACTGTTTTTCTCATCCATCCTTTCAATGCATCCAGTAGGACGCTACAATATTATGCTCTGGCAATAAACAATTTAATATTTTAAATAGTAACATTTCATGTATTTAGTTTGATGTTTTTAGAAAAATGTTGTTTAAAACTATGACAGTGTTAGAAAATGTAATATTGTGATAATTATCGAGATTGATCAATATAGAAAAATTTAGCGTGATAAAATTTTTGCCCATATTGCCCAGCTCTACCTACACCTCCCTGCCCAGAAAAAAAAACATGGGACAGTACAGATAATGCAAATAAAAACATTGTTACTGACATTTACATCAACTATTATTTCACTGCAGACAGTATGAACCCAATACATTTCATGTTTTGTCTTGTCAACTACAGTACAGTTCATTTGATAATATATATATATAAATTCCCACATTTGAGGGCTATAATAAAAAAAAAAGTTGTAATGGGAAAATTCCTTCTCAAATCATTTAAAAGAAGTTTTAGCATGGAGAATACAAAGCAATGAAGTGTTGTCCCATTCTTACTGCAAGCACATCTTAAGTTGTGTTATGGGTTGTTATTGCATGTTTTGTTTTGTTATTCTCAATGCATTGTCTATTGGGGTCAAAACTGCAGACCGGTCCGGTAACCCCGCACTCTTCTTCTACAGCTATGCCTTTGTAATATGCGCAGCATGTGGTTTGGCACAGTCTTTTTGAAAAATATATGGACATCTCCTGGAAAAGATGTTGTCTAAAATCTAAATTTTCTTTCCAGAGTGTAAATTTGCCAACGGCAATGACACAACCTCATAACAGGACAGACCCTGGCTTTTGGACTTATTGCTGATAACAGCCATAATGGTCCTTTACATCTTTGATCTGGAAAACACAGCATCCATGTTTTTCAAAAAAAAAAATCTGGAATACTGATTTGTCTGACTACAGTATGTGTTTCCACTGTGTGATGGTCCATCTCTGAGCCCAAAGAAGTCAACACAGCAATAACATAAATCTTCTTTTTTTGATTGCGCTCTTGCACATTTACATGCTGAAATTCCTCCAGAGGGGAAAATATGCAAATTCCTTCTAATCTTTTTTTGATGATCATTTCAAAATTGTTCTCATCATTTCTTGACACAGTGCCCATCTTTGATCCTCTAAGTCTCAGCCTTTGTGGATACTGGTTTTGTTTCACTTTTTAAACCTCATTACTAGCCCTAAATTGGGTTTGTACTGTCTGCAATGAAACAAAAGTCAAAGTAAATGTTAGAAACACTGTGGGCTTTTTTTATTTGCATTTTCCATACTGTTCCAACATCTCCTGATTAAGGGTTGTATGTAGCATCTCAGGGTATTACCACCTAGAAAAGGTGTCAACATCTTAAAACTATTACACCAAACCTATAGTGACATCACTGTGGTAGAAAATAAAGTATTTTGCTCATTTCAAACTAACCTCCAGGAGGAAGGGGAAATGTTGGCACAAATGGGGTGCCCTGTGGTGCTGTGGAGGATTCAATGGAAACTGGTAGAGCTGTTGGGGTGGTTGAGAATATAATGCTGCCATTGTCAGCTAAAAGAGAAAATTAATTTTGAAGAGTATTTAATGCATCCATATCAATTTTATTGGATGATTTAAAATGTTGAGATGGGCTATTACCTTTGTCTTCACAATAGCAACACTGATCTCCTTCCCCTAGTTTTAGAGTCTGACCCTGCATTAACAAAACATACAGTATTGTTCTCTAATCCATAAATGCACACCTAAGTCCACTTAAATTGGCAGAAAAGACACAAAAGGAAATGGTCAAGTTGTTACTGTGTCAATGTGAAAGACGTAAAGAAATGGGTGATTAAAGATGAAAACAAAAAGACAGCATGGCACTACAGGCCAGGGTCCATTGCCAGTAGTGTTGAACAACATACATACTAACCTGAGAGCATCCAGTGACAGTGTATGGACAGAAAGGGGTACACTGTACTGTGAGGTTGGGTAGACAGTGGCAAAGCTGGCACTGTTCCACTTTCCAGCGATCACCCAAGGCATGTGTGTGACCATGATACTTACACTCCTCACAAGGTTCTGTCTGACAGCTGACACACACAGAATAATGGGAATGTAAGTAAGCTGAGACCTCTAAACAACCAATCACAACAATTTTATGAAACAGAAGGTCATTCCTACCGTCTGGCTTTGCGGTAAATTCCACGGCACTGCCTGCCATTACCATGTTTGGAGGGATTGTTCGGGCTGCGAAAAGACCACTGAACACTTTGCACTCCACAAGGACCCAAGCACTCGCCCCACGGGGACCAGGATGACCAACCACAGTGAACTGATATTTCATGAAGAGAGAGAGAGAGAAAGAGAGAGAGGGCAAGAGAGAGAGAGAGAAGGAAAGAGAGAGAGAGAGAAAGAGAGAGAGGGCAAGAGAGAGAGAGAGAAGGAGAGAGAGAGAGAGAGAGAGAGAGAAAGAGAAAGGGAGAGAGAGATAAGAGGGCAAGAGAGTGAGAAAGACAGAGAGGGCAAGAGAGAGAAAGAGAGGGTGAGAGAGGGCGAGAGAGAATGAAAGAGAGAAAAAGAGAGAGAGGATGAGAGAGAGAGAGAGAGAGAGAGAGAAAGATAGAGGACAAGAGAGAGAGAAGGAGAGAGAATGAGACAGAGAGCAAGAGAGCGAGAAAGACAGAGAGAGAAAGGCAAGAAAGAAGGTTGGGAGGAAAAAAGACAAACAGAAGGGTTCACACTGAATTCATGCCCTGAGATGGTGTATGTGAAACTCTGTCAGTTGAGCAGGGTTACAGCAGGGTGTACTTTTCCACCCCATACCACCCCATTCAACTGCATGTCACAATCAGACAAAATACTTCAGAGCTGGAACAGTGGTGATATCTCGAAAACTGTGGCACTAGTTAGCAGAAATGAGTACCAAGTAGAAGAAGAAGGGCAAGCAGAATGTAACAGATTAGATAAAAATATTGTGCACTGCAAAGCACAACCATAACAAGGGCTAAGGTGGATTTACAAGAGCTTCATGGCAAAAACACGTTCATAGATTACGTTTACACTTTTTCTTTTTCTAGTGGTCTAATAATTACTCCAAGAATAACCATGAATGCATGGCTGCTGGAAGTGGTGTTTGTGGGCCAACAGGAGGCTCTGTTCTTGTTTTGTGTGAATCTCAATGCCCCAGTGCAGTGATGATGACACTGTACTGTACAAATGGTGTCATCTTTCATAACATATACAGTGAACAGGGTAACATGTCATGGTTAAATGTTTCACTTCTAATCATTCTAATCTTCAAAAACTGGCAAAAATACCAATTTTTCACCCAAATCACCTGTTGGTTTATAATTAATGTGTGGTAAATGCTCTGGAAAAGATGTGGATGCTGCTAACTGGTGGTGGTTGAGATGAATTTCTAATGTCTCTCTTAAATATCAAAGTGAATTAAGTGTCTAAAAGTGTTATAGAAATGTAACAGCCGTAGTCTGGTGATTAGGGGTCTGGACCGGAAGGTTGCCCATTTGATCCCATACTTCAGGTCATACTGCTCCCCGGGTGCCATGGATAGGGCTGCCCACCACTTTGGGCATATGTTCTCACAGCCTAGTGTGTGTGTTTCACTGCATCGATGGGTTAAATGTGGAGGCCAAATTCCATTGTGTGCAATCATAGTGGAAAGAGTTTAATCTAAATATAAATTTAGAGAGAGCTAGCTGTGTACCTGAGCATTCCGGGTTAGCTTGGCAGTGCTGGGGTCTGCCTCTCACACACCTACAAATCTCACAACCCATCTTCACCTGCTGCCCGGGCCAGTATCGCACTCTAGACACTTCACACACACATTCCTCTGGTAACACACACTGCTGCAGGTGGTTCATGACCTTCCCCTCTGGACACCAGCAACCTTCACAAAGAAACAGAGAGAAAAGGGTAAGAAAAACAAGAGTGAGGAAGAGAAACAGGATAGTGATGGAGTGTGGGGGTGGTGTGTGATGTGAAATACAGAACTTACACAGTGAGAGAATAAAGAAAAATAATTAAAACAATAAATAACATACAGTCAAGTACATAAATATTGCAAATTCTTGCAATTTTTGTAATAAAAAAAAAAAAAAAAATAATTAAATTATTTTTACAGCAAGAGGAGGCCAGTAAACAAAAAATGCTATTTTATAGGCACATAAGCAGGCAGAATAATTAGTAGGGCTGCTGTAGAACAATGTTAGAGTTAATTCTACAGGAAGATGGCATGACTGATAAACCTCATTTTGTCTCAAGTCAACAATTATTTTATTTATTTTTTTATTTTTTTATTTAATTTTATTTTAATGTATTATGATTATTTTCTCAGATGCAAAAAAGAGACACAATACTAGTATTGCATACAAATACATATATATATATATATATATATATATATATATATATATATATATATATATATATATATATATATACACACAGGTATACAAATACAGTTGTACTGTTTACCTGTGAAACACGGTGCACTAGGGTCACAGGAGGTGCCACTGGATATATGAGCACAAGTCTTAGGACAAGGGACACATCTGTGTGTGACCAGACCAGCAGGGCAGGAAACGTTTGCACAGGCATCCTGAGAACATGGCTCTGGACAGAAGGAGGAGGACAGAAAATCAGGGCTTTTCCTGAAATGCTTCACACACTTCCAGCTTTAATAACACTGCAAGGGAAGTTTATTTCTTGTTGGAGAGCTTCAGAGCGGGGAAGGAGGATGTTTTAAAAAGTGAATGTTTATCTGCACTCAAATTTCAGTTAGTACACACAAATAAAAGCAAATGTCTCCTGCACTCAAAACACACCAGAATATTATGACCACCCCTGGTTTGAATGAAGCTGGCCTGGGGCATCCCAAATGCCACATGACATGGTTTGCTGTATATATAAATAAGCAAGAATCATGGCAAAGGATGTGATTTGACTGATGTCCAAAAGGCATGAGAATAAGATACCAGGTGAAGGGTCGTAGCATCTCGGAAACTGCTAAATTAGTTGGGTTTTGTACAGACTCTGTATTTAAAGTGTACTGAGAATGGACATAACAGTGCTGCCCCATGGGCAGGGCTGGTGCACCGCATATGTGGACTACACACTGCACGTGGGGCCTAATTTGTGCATGGGGGCAAAGCCTAAAACTTGGCTGTGCACCCCCCACCCCATAGTGGACCAGTTAAATCTTATATTTATTACATAAGTTCATTGTGAAATGATTGCCTAATGTTAAAGAGGGTCATAGATTATTTTTGAGTGTGTAAATTTGGCCAGTTTGAATAGGAACTGGTTCTGTTTTTCACCTTCACAAACAGCATTTAAATCACTGGAGAAATAAACAAACAATAAAATCAAGTTAAATTGAAATATCCCTTTCCTCCATGTTGACAGATGAGATAGCTTAATGATCAACAATGCATCTGTTCACTCAATTTAACCCAAGCGTGTACTCACTGATCTCAGTTGTCAGGGTAGTGTCTCCTGGCAGGTCTGTGCAGGCTTGGCCTCCATTCTGTGGTGGAACGCACACTCTTTGCCGGAGCTCCACCCCCCCACAGCCCTTACTGCAGTTAGACCAAGTTGTCCATGGTGACCAGTGTCCATCAACTGCTCAACACATACAGGCACACACACATACTTTACACACCATATTTTTGACTGGTACTCTAAAGTAACTCATACTCAGACCAAAATTAACTGCTGTTATATTTAAAACTACCTACTATTATTCCAGCCATCACACATGTGATAAACAATTCACTTTCCAGCGGTGAATTCCTGTCTGCCTTCAAACAGGCTCAGGTGACACCA
>BRDA01022449.1:1953-21513 GCA_036984385.1 Crenuchus spilurus
TAATAATAATAATAATAATAATAATAATAATAATTTTATTTTATTATTAATAATAATAATAATAATAATAATAATAATAATAATATTTCTATAGTTATTATTAGTATATTAATATTAACTAGTAATTCCTAATAAAATATTATGAGTAATAATGCTTAAGTAATGTTTAAAATGTATGTATAATAATTAATATTTATTAATAATCAATAATAATAATTTAATTTATGTTTAAGCCTGTACTGCACCATAATCATAAAAAAGAATCTGTTTGGTCAGGGCCCCCAGACATGACATTGCTTGGGGCCCCAGAACTTCTAAATCCGCCCCTGAACCCAATACAACACAGTTTGTGAAAACAAACAAGCAATAGAATCTTTTCTGACTTATTCAGATATAAGTGTTTTGATTGTTTACTTTGGTCATGAATGTATGATCAGTAAGCATATCAGGGAGTGTTATCCACAAATAAGGAGGATTCATTGTGAATGTGGCATTAAGTGAATTCATTCTACAGACTGAGTGGATGGAGTTACACTCTGATATATTGAATGTTTTAAATCTACTGAAACACTGATGTTTTGCTGCTGCATTTTGAAAATTTTATTATGTGATACATATTTTGTATTGTAAAAATAACTTTAAATAATGTATTATTTGTGGGCAGGTTGCTAAACCTCACTTGCTGTCAGTTGCATACTGATAAGATTAATGAAAAGATAAACAAATGAGTTCACAATCACAGCTTTAGTTTCTCTAGACTCCTTTATAAGAGAATTTCCCAAATTCCCACATCTCCAAATCCATAAACAAAGCCTCTGGCATGGTGCTGTTTATTCATACAGACGATCACCTCTCTCCATTCGAATCAGCTTCACAAACCCACTTTAACATCTCATTATCAGCCACAGTGTGAATCTAATTGGCTCCGATTCAGCATCACTAACAGAGCCATACGAAGGGTAAAATCTGTGGAGATCCTAACAGCAGGGGTGGATTAAAAAGCCCATGTCACTGAAAATCTCATTTCCCTCACAATTCTGATTTAGAATTCTCTGTTTTAGTCATGTCACAAAACAAATGCATCAGTCTACAACAGTTTAGATGTGCTCATTCAAGTGCTTCTGTCTGGACTCACAACACAGGACAGCCAATCAGAACAGAGATCATTTACATGTATCAGTGTTAAGGATACAGTAACAAAACAGTCTGCTTTATTCTAAGACATAAAGACAGGTTGAAAAATTACTGTGTAAACAAAAATTGTTAATATTTTGGTACATAAATATGGAGGACCAAAAATGACAGTATAAATAAATAAATAAATAGATAAATGAATAAATAAATAAAAAGTATAAATACATAAATAGATATACATTTTTTCATGAAAAAGCGTGCATACTAATAATAAATGTTTTTATTTTATGTATTTCCATGTTTACATTTATTTATTTATGTATTTCCACATGTCTACATTTATTTACTTATGTATTTCCACATGTCTACATTTACTTTTCTTCAAACTGTATGTTAATTGAGGTGGCGGTCCTAACCTCATTCTAAAAAGAGTTCCGATAGTTTCCTCACTATTAGTAATGCCTTGGCTTAAAGCAACTGTTCTCTAGCGCGTTGCTGACATTGCACTTAACTAGTTAACTACAACTCATGAAATGTCTTTAAGAACAATTGCAAATTATTTAAGATCATTGGCAAATAATTGTAAGAACCACGCACCAAAGGACTACCTTCTCTTTTATTTAGAACACACACACACACACACACACACACAGAGAGAGAGAGAGAGAGAGAGAGAGAGAATGTGTGTGTGTGTGTGAGAGAGTGAGAAAGAGAGTGATCAGAGTTAGTTGTGTTACTACAGAATATAACAAGTATGTTTTACAGATGTACAGAACCTGAACATTAAATGTAAATAAGAGCGTTGGTTATTGCCAAGCTTTCCAAACGCTGTGAAAATATTGAAAACTCCATCTAGATACATAACCTGCGTAGTGCGCTCATGCATGTGAACAGAAATACAGAAATAGCGCTTCATACGGTCACACATTTCGACCATCTGAAACGAGTGTCCTGCTCATCCCTAATTTAAACCATTCGAAAACCAGTATCAACACTCCAAATAGCAGCAAGGATGTATTTTTCAAAGACACTGTATTCTTTGTAATGTACTGGTCAGCTACATTCCATAGCAGTTCTGTTAATGGCCTCCCACTCGACGCCATTGTGGAGTTAATAGAATAGCTTAGCCAACTCGGGTTATTACAAGATAGTGTTCTTCGATTGCTTCGGTCTGGTTCACCAAACTGACCAATCATGCTTTTAGAATGAGGTTAGGACCGCCCACGTAATTAACATACAGTTTGAAAAAAAGTAAATGTAGATGTGGAAATACAGATATAAAAAAATTTGAGCCCGATCGATATATCGGCCGATATAGCGTTTTAAAAAATTTGGCCGATAGCCGATAGACTTTTAAATGCTATATCGGCCGATATATCGGTCAGACTAAAATTTTATTATTTCTGTATTTCCACATCTACATTTACTTTTTTTCACGTGACTACATGCTGCCCTGCAAACAGCTCAGAGCGCAGCGTCTTAAAGGGACATGAACGTAGTTACCAAAAAAGGCAAAAATGTCTTTTCATTTTTTAAGATACCGAAAACACCGACAAGGACAAAATCATCATCAATTTCGGTATCGGTAAATTTTCGGTTTATCGCCCAGCCCTACCTGATATTACTCATTAGTTATAAGATTTGTTTCAAGCACATAGGTAAGCACTTACATTGTACTCTACTAAAAGGTCCTCCTCCTTCTTTGTAAGGCAGCGAATGGCAGCTTCTCTCCGTACATCAGCTGTGTTGTTCTGTTTCACATATAAATAAATAAAACTTTAGCCATATTCACCTAAACTTCATTGAAATTATTTAAATGACGGATATCCCCTTTTTAGGTAAGTAGGATCACTGCTATATTAGAAAAATATCAGAACAATTGTAGAGACATTTTATTTGTCACATTCCCAAAGGTTCTGAAATTTACATTTACCTGATTAATATTTGGTAATATTATTAATTTGGTAATATTAATAATATTATTAATAATTGCCTTGAAACTGATAAGTTGTGTAGACAAACCTACACCAGTTATACCAGCTGTGACAAGGAATGTAATATATAAATAAATATAATGAACTACAGCAGTGCCGGTGCTAGGCATTTGGGTGTCCTATGCAGAAATGCTTTATGGTGCTCAACTTTCTCTGCTGCCCAATCCCCTCCCCCAAACAGGATGACTAAGTCCACTAACATGGCACACAAGCACAAATGATTTTGGATGAATGGTTGTGGCTAAACTTATGACTAACTGTACTGATCTCACCATCAAATCTTCCTCAATATAGATTAAAAAAAATTTAGTTCATATGTATACCTCAAGAAGCTTGTCCTTAACGCACCTGATCTTCAGGCCTGCCACTCCTCCCTTTGACTGGGCCAAGGTCATAAGTTTCAGAGCACACTGGTCCAGCTTGACCATAAAGCTTGATTCAAGGCTAACTGTAGTTAGCCACTTGAATTTTTCATTTATCTGCAGGTTAAAGAAAATAAAAAATTGTTGACATTATTTACACAGCAAACTACAACTAAACTACTGGTCTAATAAAAATGTTTTCAAAATATGGTCTCACATTTACTGCATTAAAAAGTACAGGCCATCGCATCATGAAGTCACTGATGGAAGGAGCCTCATAAATGCATCTGTTGGGTACATTAAATATACTCTTTAGTTTCAAGAAAAAGTGAGACAAGCTTTTTTCAATTAGCTTTAGCAGTTCTCACACATTATAATCTTCAATGTCATTCATATGTAGCTGGTCATCCTCCTAATCAACCGAATTATTGTAATCAGTTATATTTAAAGAGATTACAAACCTTTTAGCATGTCTTCTTTGTAGTCATCTAATGAGTGGGGAGTATGCTTGTGACTTCTATGGGCAGCAAATGTTCCATAGATGTTATTTTTAAAATGACAGTTTTTGAAAACACAGCTAACAGGTGCCATGGTAAAAAAATTTTAATAAAAAGTTCATAAGAGTGCTTTCCCTCACAAATATTTTGCAATCCCTCTCAAATCCCATGACAAAATCAGTGTTCATCAGACAGCAGTCATGCATAAGACCAGAGGTGATCAACAACACTGCCTGCATTAGACTGCTTTAAAGTTAGTTTAATATTGGACATTTGTTTGATATTCGTTATTCCGCTTTTCCTCAACAGTTTACATAATGCAGATTCACCAGCACAGTGACAGTTCTGAGGTGAAATAAATGAAGACAACAAATTACAACCACAACATTTATTAAAATTCACTTGTTATGAAGAAGCCAGTAGCTTTGCTTTTGTGCTCTGGTTACAAGCTGCTGCAGTGTTACGGACCGTCAAACAAATACCAGAAGAAATGTAAGTGTTACAAACATCCGTGTGGCTAGTATTATTCATTTTAGCCATTTTTAAGACTTTGTTACGTTTTTTTTTTTATTTAATATTTGTAATAATGGGACATACATGTATCTCATGTATATATTCATATATTGTTGTCTTGTGTAATGTTTTGTTTTATGTACAATTATAAAAAGAATTAAATCAAAGAATAGAAAGCTGGTCGAAAATATTTCAATGTTTTTTAGATAGCCTTTGTAGTATTTAAGCAATGAATTTCTGTAATTTTCTGAGGTGGTTTTATATCATATTAAATCTAAGGGTTCACATAATTTTTCTTGAAACTGTTCTAATTAAAATTTCTTCATCTGTTTTCAAAATAAGCCTTGCAGTATATGTGGAACATATGTCTGTATTTTAACAAGTTGGTTTCACAATATAAGAGTTTAATTATTTTGTACATAAAACAAAACATTACACAAGACAATAGTATATGAATATGTCTGGAGATACATTTGTTGTTTTCATTTATTTCACCTCGGAACTGTGACTGTGCTGGTGAATCTGCATTTTGTTAACTGTTGAGGAAAAGCGGAATAACGAATATCAAACAAATGTCCAGTATTAAACTAACTTTAAAGCAGTCTAATGCAGGCAGTGTTGATCACCTTTGGTCTTAGGCATGACTGCTGTCTGACTAACATGGATTTTGTCATGAGATTTGTAAGGGAACGCAAAACATTTGGGAAGGAACGCAAAATATTTGTGAGGGAATGCAATGTCATTAACTTTTTTTTCTTTTACCATGCTGACCAAGATGTGAAAAATACAATTTTTCTGTCTAAGACAACAGTAATCGAACACTGGTGCGGATCAAACTAACCGTACCGAGACCCTGGAGAGGAGGTGGTCTCGGTCTGGTACCAAACGTACTCGGGTGCGGTTTGTTTGCAGTGAGAATGTGATCCAACCTCTATCAGACCTGACTGTGGTGTTATTCCAAAAGTTTTGAGCTAAACGGAGAGCCGGCTAGTGCTAAAACTACTCTTGATGCAGTCACGCGTCTCTAATCCACCACATAGACTCTCGCGTGAGGGCTCTCAGACAGTTAAACAGAGGAATGGAGCCATGACTCGGGACAGGTGAGCACTGCGAGGCAGCAGGTGAACGCCGAGCAGCAACAGTGACAGTTTTTGCTCTGCCGCTGCAGTTGTGTTTACATTCTTTGTCCTGTGCCAGACAGCTCTGACCAATCAGAGGAGACAATGTGTTCACGTGGTTTGTTGGCGCGCATTTTGTACAGTGTTGCCAACTCCGCTTATTATAAGCGACTTTGGGCTTGTTTTTTTCTAAAGTCGCTTGCAAATCTCATGAGTCGCGGGATGCGGTTTTTGGGCTTGTTTTTGACCGTGACGTCGCTTATTTGGGCTTGTCTTTCTTTCTGAGTGAAACTCTTTGATTATCTCCCAGCTCCCCATAAGAAACCAAAAGACGAGTGATAGGTCTTTGGTACCGTGGTAACCCTACTTACGCGTTTAATCCGTGCAGGAGCTGAGCTCGTTAGCTGGATGCTAACATCCTTAAACACACAACTAAACCAAAACACACTTTAAGCTTATGAAAATGGTTATAACACTCACCACGATAATGATTTGTGCCTGGTGGAGCAGGGACTTCTCTGGAGTGATATCCAACTTCTCTGAGTTGGCAGTAATATTCAAATAGATGAGAAAATGTTTGTCCAATACAGATAATTAAGGTGCCAGAAAATGAAAACAGCTTTTTAGTATTTACTAGACATGGGAACAAGTCACTAAGTTGCAAGTAACACCAAAGTCCCAAGTCTTGACAATCAAGTCCCGAGTCAAGTCCCAAGTCAATACAAGCGAGTCTCGAATCTTAAACTTCAAGTCCTAGTGAAGTCACCAGATGTAACATGATTTCAATATTTAACACATTTATTTCACCGATATATTAAATATTATTTAATATTTAGCATCCCCTTTTCTCTACTCTAAATCTATATGTTCAGATCCCATTCCAATCAGTCATCTAATACTAGTAAGTCTACCAAAATGCTCTTCATACTCAGATGTTCACTGCCATTTAACTCCTTGTAAAAAAACTTATAGTATCAAAGACATTTTGAGTGTATAACTGTGGTGTTAAAACCATAAGGAGTTAAGAGATAGTAGAGAAAGGGGGATGTTTTAAATGCAAAAAAAAAAAAAAAACAATCATGGAGGTATGTTCTTCTTACATTATATTTACTACTACTACTCCTACTACTACTGCTACTACTACTACTACTACTACTAATAATAATAATAATAATAATAATGATAATAATAATGCTAACAATAATATTTGTGATTGAACGCTCTAGATTTTAGGCTGGTGTCACGTTGTATGGGACGCTTTATTTGGGGACCTGGCACCGCAGTTGCTAACACACATCTGCTGCTCACCGTCTATGTAAATCCACCCTTTAGTAAGTAATCATGCAAAATGCGGAAAACGTAAATGATGACTTTTTAACAAACATTTAAACATACATTCAATAAAACAATAAAGTGCAAAAGTGTTCATCCTTCAATGAAGAGCTTATGCGCATGATAAACGTATGATAATGACACAGCTTGTGCATAGTTCATAGGATGCACTGCAGATGACATCAAAGCACAGACCGTGAAAGAAGCCCAGAAAGCTAAGTATATCTCTGTAATCACTGATTGTGGAACAGATGTGTCCGGCAGAGACAACGTAATCGTTTATTGCAGACACATTTCTGGTGGTCTACCGGTGGTCTACCTTGACTGAGCTCCAGCACGATCATGCTACGGGAATTTTTGGCGCTATTAAAAGCCTGTTTAATGATTCTGACCAAACAAATCCTAACTGGTGGCAAAGCAAAGTCAGTGCCTTTGGGGCAGATGGGGCAAGTGTTAACATGGGTGCCACAGGTGGAATAGGGGCACTCTTTAGAAGTGAGATAGGAAAATATTCTCTCATTTCATTGTTTGCCTCACAGACTGGAACTGGCAATGCTGAACACTCAAAAATCCCTTCCAATTATTGAAAAAGTCTATGACCTGCTGCAGCTGGTGTGGAAAACATACCATTTTAGCCCCAAAAGCAAGCGTGAGCTGAGGGCAATTGGTGAGGAGTTGGGGTGTACCATATGCACACCTTCTGCAGTGAAGACTCAGCAATGGTTGCCTCACATTTTCAGAGCATTTTCTGTATTTCTCCACACCGAACATGCCATAGGACAGGGCCAGTATACAGTACAGCTGTGCACCATCATATGGAGCATCTTGCTGCAGCTTCCAAAAATACTGAAATTAGAGGAAGAGCACAGCATATTGCACAGCAAATGGAGAGCTTGCTCTTTGTTGGATTTTGCCACTTTCTTCATGACCTGTTTGGAGAAATTTCTAAATTAAGTCTTACACTTCAGAAAAATTCTCTGATTTTGCCTCAGACTGTGGCTGCTGTCAACAGTTGTATTGTAACTGTAAAGGGAATGAAGGACAGGCCACTGAGGAATGGAAAGCTGCAGGAAGTTTTACAGAATGCCAGTCTGGATTCAGTTGCTCAAAATGTGCTACAGCAAGACAATATTCAGACCTCAGACAGACAGGCGACTAAAAGACGAGGAAAGGCAGCAAATAGTAGGCCCATGGGTGTAACATTTCAGAGGATCCTGCTCAAAGGCTCAAGACTTCCATGCTGTAAAGAAGACCTTAACTTGCATATTGAAAAAACAGTGGATTCTACAGTTAATGAACTCGAAAACAGATTTGAAAATATGAGAGGTACAACAAATCAAGGAGGCTGACCTGGATCAGAAATCATTCATTGCTTCTCTGTTTTCTGTCATGATTCATGGCCAGATGATGTAACCACCTTTGGTGAAGATGAGATTGACATTCTACTGAAATGGTACCAAGAAATCTTGATGAAGAATGGGTGTGTCATTAATGCTGTACAGACAGAGTGGAAGTTGCTCAAAATTCTTATTAAAGGGCAGTTTTTGGACAAGTCATACAACAGTTTGTGGGAAGACTTGCTGTCTAAAGAGCCCTATTGCTCAGATTTTCAGAATATTTTGCATCTAGCTGAGATCATGCTTGTTCTGCCAATCTCTGCAGCACAGTGTGAACGTGGCTTTTCAGCACAAAACAGAATCAAATCAAAAGTACGCAATTCGCTCAATGTCACAACCGTCGAAGATTTAGTGAGGATCAGCATAGAGGGGCCATCGCTTGAACAGTTTGATCCTGAACCCTGTGTTAAAAGCTGGCTTACAGCAAGCAGAAGAAAAAGAAGACCAAACTACACCGGATGTTCAAGTGACACTGACATTGTAATGGTCAGTGACACAGGCTCAGAGTCTGAGTAAAGTCCACACTTCTTCGTAACTGTACATAGTTTTAAGTAAAGTTGAATGGTTCCAAAAGACACCATATGGACACAAGGAAGAGAAAGCCATCAGTAAGGCATGTTGGAGGACAGAGATATTGAATAACTGAGGTTACCTTAGGTGAGTGTTGCAATGCTTAATTGTTTGCATATTATTATTTGGCACTTAAAAAAAAAAAAACTATTGGCGCCTGAATTTTTTATTTTAGGAGCCACTGGCTCCTTGAACATTTTTTTTTGTCTGGAGCCCTGAGTCAGTAGAGTCTAAGTCAAGTTGCAAGTCTTTAGTGATCTTGTCGAGTCAAGTCACAAGTCATCAGTTTGGTGACTCGAGTCAGACTCGAGTCCAAGCCATGTGACTCGAGTCCACATGTCTGGTATTTACTGTAGTATATTGAGTTTGGGATAGTCAGGAAAGTCTGCTGAAACAACACTTCTATTTTTTATATCACTAGAACTCAATAAAATATGTAAATCTAAATAAAAACTGTCAAAATCATATGACTTATTTTTTTTAGCGTACAACAGGGCATGTATTTAAGTATTGGCTAAAGGCCATCAGAATTACTTTTTAGAGTGCATCTGGCCTGATATAATTATGGTGAAATGTGTTGTTCTTGAAATCGCTGATAAACTGTACATTATACCTTTGCCAAATCCATATGAATGAGAGTAAAAGAGCTACTATGATTAACATTAGTCATTTGTGTTTGCCATTTGACCAGAGGTGTCAAGTAACAAAGTACAAATACTTTGTTACTATACTTAATTACTTTACTGGAGTAATTATTTTCAGATTTTTACTTCTACTTACTTACATTTTAATGTAATTATCTGTATTTTCTACTCCTTACATTTTAAAAACAGCCTCGATATTTCTACGTATTTCATTTCAGTTTGTCATCATTTAAAAAAACATCCTTTCCATATAAACTGCGCCATCCAGAAAGAGTGAATTTGATTGGTTGGATGATAAGTATAAACATACCATTCTGATACCCTATTGGTAAGCGATCCATCACACCTGCACGTCACGTGTCTCGTCACTCTCCAGTAAGCTCAGTACTACACATATATGGTCCGCTAATATATTTAAAATGACTGAAACAGGTAGCCAGTACATCCCAAAAAATTTCAACATTACCATTTTAATATAACATTATAGTCTTTACGGCTTTTAGACAAAAATTTTTTTGGGGGTGGGTGGTGGGGTAGTGCGCTATATGCCCCTGTGGCACAGACTGTTTTGGCATTTGTTTTCCTTACATTACTTTTACTTTTATACTTTAAGTAGTTTTGAAACCAGTACTTTTGCACTTTTACTTGAGTAAAATTTGAGTTGAGTTGATACTTCAACTTCTATAAAAGTCTTTTTAAACCCTGGTATCTATATTTCTACCTGAGTAATGAATGTGAATATTTTTGACACCTTTGCATTTGACTTTATTTCATGTATTGTATTTACATTTTAAAATGTGTATTTTGCTAATGGCCTTATGAATTAAGTATGTGAAAAGGCCAGATCCGGTTTCTAATAAACATCAGAAAGTTTTTTTTATGTGTCTTTGTGAATAATAGATTAATAACATACTGATACACTGTGTGAATCCCCTTGTGCACTGTTTGGCTGTTGGCAAGGCACTATACAAATAAACATTGATTGATTGATTGAATAACATGTTGATCATGAAAAATCATACCAAAGCTGACCTGTTATATGAGATTTGTAAACAAGATATAAAACACCTTGTAGTATACTGAAGAGAAAGCAATAGCTGTAAAAACTACCAATGTACTTTTACAAAAGTATATATTGATCAAAAGTTTAAATAAAAGTATAGTATTACCAATATAGTACTTTCTCAAGTATATCTCTAATAAGTACATAAAAAGTAAACTGGAAGGATACTCTATAATTTTTAGTTTAAAATTGGTATACTTGAAGTACTCTTGCATATACTACTTTTGGTAAGGGTAGCAACATGTAAAATCTTCTCAAAAGTCTCTTAAATCAATGTGAGACATGCCTGTGTATTCATTTAATGTAAAAACTTTATTATTATGAACTCTCCTCAACTGAGAATTTAAACCATGTCTGAATATCTTTTGTTAACATCTTCAAGATTAAGTCATGCAGATAATATAAGAAACATTTGTGGAATTCCCCTTTAATGTTAGTCTCATAGTCTGTCTTAGCTACAGTCAGGCTTCATTCATTAGCCACAGGTTCAGATTTGCCTTTTATTCATGACTGCTCACTTCAGTCAGACAGATTCTTATAAAACGGCCCAAAAAAAAAACTATTTGAAATTACTGTGCAGTACTTTTGTTGCTGTTTCTACTGAAGACATGGGAAATGAACAGGGAACAATCATCAAATCACTGTCATTGCCTCTCTGCTAAAAGAACTCAGCCTGCAGTTATTGGAGAGAATTTTGTCATATTAGCCATTAATGGAGATGCCAGAGTAGTGCTGGACACTTCTGGACACTGTCCACATTTTAGTCTCCTTTCAGAGTTGTCAGTTGCTTTCGTTGGTGTGACTCTACAGATAGATAATTTCAAAATGTGTGAAAAAACAAGCCAGTTCTCAAAATCACAATAAGTCTGGAGCTGAATCCAACCAAAACAGTGGAGATGATAAGACACCCCTCAGTACTCACCATCTCCAACAGAACTGTGACAACTGTGGAGTCCTGCAAGTTCCTGGGCACTATAATCACCAGGGACCTGAAGTGGGACAGCAACATCAGTGCCATCACCAAGCGAGCTCAGCAGAGGATGTACTTCCTGGATCAGCTGAGGAAGTTCAACCTGCCCCAGGAGCTGATGGTGCAGTTTTACACAGCCATCATAGAATCTGTCATCACCACGTCCATCACAGTGTAGGGTGGCTCAGCCACCAAACAGGACATTCACAGACTGCAGCGCATCATCAGGTCTGCTGAAAAGACTATCGGTGTTAAGCTGCCCACACTGCTGGATCTGCACAGCTCCAGAACCAGGAAGCGTGCAGAGAAAATCATCACTGATCCTTCACACCCAGGACACCAGCTGTTCCAGCACCTTCCCTCAGGCCGGCGTCTTAGCCAAATGAGGATCAGGACAACTAGGCTACAGAGAAGCTTCTTCTCACATGCCATCACTCTCCTGAACAGTTAACATCACTATTCACAAAACACTACATCTCCCAGTGTCTTACTTCTTCTCCGCATTAAAATATAACAACTACACACTACCTGTACATAAATGCCGCAACCAGCACCTTAATATATAATATATATGCACTATTTATAGTTAATATATGACCACTGAGTGTGTGTGTGTTTTTTCCCCCTTCTTGTTGTTGTTGTTGTTAACCTTTGTGCACTATGAGCCTGTAACCAAAAGCAAATTCCTTGTATGTGTGAGCATACATGACCAATAAAGCCTAATTCTGATTCTGATTTTCAAGCAATTTTAAACCAATAATCTTTCACATGTGTACAGAAAGATAAACAGAGCAGAGGTAGATGATTCTACAGTTACTCAAGAATGAAGTTCTACTGACATTAAAATCCAGAATTAATCTAAAACCAAGACAAACATACTTTACATATTACAGTGCTGTATATGGCCATTTATTATTGAATTGAATTGAACTTGTTATATATAAAATTTAAGTAATTAATATATATATTTTTAATGGTTTTGCATGCAGCATGTATAATAATGTTGGGGAGACTGATTTCACAGTCAGGGTCCATCTGTAAGGTGTGGGGGCTCTTAATTTGGAGCAGATTGGAGCGCTGCTAGGTGAATAGGAGCTCAGTGTGACTGCCAGTGGCCTGATCCAGGGGAAATGAAAGAAAAATAGCTCTCTGAGAGAGAGAGAGAGAGAGAGAGAGAGAGAGAGAGAGGTTTGCTGGAATCCTTGAAGCGATAGTTCAGCAAATGTCCCTCCTTGCCTCAAATATAGTTTATTTGCCTAGAGAGTTTGTCTGACTTTGTTTGTCATTCTTTCTCTTTCTTTGTTTCTTGTTGTTTCTCTGGCTTTGATTCTCATTGTTGATAATGATCAAAACAAAGTAAAATACGTCACAGTAAAGTGACGGCATGCAGCACTACCACCTGAAAAGGGATGTGAAAACAAATTGCAGCTAAGAGCCCTGAGAACAGGTGTACAAAACAATGCTGTGGTTGGACCACACCAGCACTCTCTACAACAGAGCATAAACCTGTAAGAGTGATGTTAAATGTTCATTTATCCATTTCATTAGTTTTTTGTATGTATTTCTCATTGTGTTCTGTATGTAAAACTATAGTTATTCTATATAAAATGTATTTTTGTTCATATTTTGGAGTGTCTGCAACAGATTCATTAGATTTACATTATTTCTTATGGGGCATATTACTTCAGTTATTGTTTGTTTCAGTTATCATCAGGCACTTTAGAACAGATTAATGACAAAAACCGAGGTTCCACTGTACTGTTATGTATAAGCATGTAGTACATTAGCATTACTGTGTTAGCAATTACATTCTGTTAGCTACAGTATACTTGCAGTTGTTTGGAGGAAGAAGTGCAAAAGTGTTTTTCCACTGAACGTTCACTTTAAAACCCTGAGCAAATGCTCCCGTGTGCCTCTTTCTCATGCAGCACTTTGGTCTGCACTATGAGTCTTTCATCTGATTCCAATCAGTGGTGCTGGTGTCTGGGTTTTTCTGCTGTAGAACAAAGTGCCAGGGGCTTCACCATGACGAGCTGCAGGTGGAACTTTAGCTAATCTTGATTCTGATGACTCTGCACTTTCTAGAAGTTGTGGGTTTGATCTTACCCAGAGTTCCCTGCGGTGTTGCCTGAGGTGGTTCCTTGAGGATAAACTCCCGGGGTGTAATGTTCACACTTGTGCTGTACTCCACAAGCTTGTATCCTGAGGAACAGGACGCCTGGAGATAAAATGGACAAGCTTTGCTGTACAGCTAACAGCAAAATACAGCACTGTAGTCAACAAATCAAGACAAAATGACTGGAAATCACTGACTGTAAATCTCATATTCTGTCATCAGAGTGTCCCATTTACCATCTTTCACATTGTTAAGCTATTCACTGTTTGTTAAAATATGAATAAGAAATGAAACTATCAGCTAGTCACCTATTTAACATTTACATTTACAGCATTTGGGAGACACTCTTATCCAGAGTGATGTACAACAGTGTTTTGTTTCCATTACGAGAATTATCTCAGCTAGTACAGACAGCTTAGAGTTCAAACTGCTCTTCAGTTCAGACACTGTTAGAACAAAACCACCACTAATACCTAGGAAGAAGGAATGATACACAATTATACACAGTATAAGAGCATTACAATACATTACAATAAGTGTTTAAACTAGTGCTCACTTAAGTGCTCCACAAAGAGATGCTCTTCAGTCTGTGTTTGAAAACTGTGAGGGACTCTGCTGTTTGAACAGTCAGTGGGAGTTAATTTCACCACCTGGATGCTAGGACAGAGAAGAGTCTTGATGCAAGTCTTCCACGTGTCTTGAAGGATGACTGGTGGAGCTCAAAGGGCTTGAGGTGCACCTCGAGACTTGATCATTGCCATTAGGTAGAGAGGGGCTGGTCCATTTTTTGTTTTGTAGGCAAGCATCAGAGTTTTGAATCTGAAACCTACAGCAGTTTAGCTCCACCCATTCCCATTAAAATGTTTCAATCTGCTCTGATCTTTAACTGACACTCCATATAGCACAGTCAGAAGAGAGATTATTTAAGTATATCAGTTTTACTGTAACAACAATAACTGGTTTAGTTCTAAAGGTTAAGGAAAGGTTGAAAAATTATAATTTTTATAATTATAATTATAATAATAATATAATAATAATAAATATAATAATAATAATCACATATCAGTCATATCAGTCATTATTGATAGAGAAAGTACCTGACTAATGTAAAAATAATAAAACAATTCATGATAATATTATGGGTTATCAGAAATGTTATCCCCCTAAAATTGGTAAACTATGAGTCACAAAATATACACACTATATGTGTATATATGGCCCAGTGGTTAATCAGCCATATCTAATCTCTGGAGCTTTTTCAGTAGTTGGCTGACCACAGCACCACAGCAGCCATCACCCCCCTCATATACACTGCACACATCTCTCTCTTTCTCTCTCTCTCTCTCTCTCTCTCTCTCTCTCTCTCTCTCTCACACACACACACACACATACAGAGTTTAGGAAAGGATGAGATGAGAGAAGAAGACAGCAGCTTTTCTGCAGAATCCTACTTCCTTACCTGCACATGGAGTTTTCCATTAGCAGGGGCTTTTCACTGCTGCTGCTCTGAGATACAGCGCTGCTTCTGTCCTCTTCACTTCAAAGTGAAAACTTCACAGCTTCTCTTAGCAGACTAAGACTAGCAGATTTCAGTGCAGAATTCCAGAGGATTTTTTATTGCTCAAATGTTGCTCTTTGATGCCTCAGGAAACTTCACTGAGAAATAGCATTATACAAGATGAATAGCATTAGACGTGATATACTTCTAGTCCAGATACATTCATGGCATCAGAACTGATAGCACTCAGTCCTGGATGAGAAATGATTGAGGTCATAATGAGATTTCTGCCTTTAGTAAACATTGTCATCTGAGCACTGAACTGAGATCTGAACTAAAATAATTGAAACTACTGAGGTCTTTTTCTCATGAGAGAGATCTGAACAGCTCCCTGGGAAGGTCATGACTGAAGTGGCCTTGAGCAAGGCACCTAAACCCAGCTGCTCCCCGTGCACCATGGGTAGGGCTGCCCACTGTTTGGGGCACATGTTCTCACAGCCTAGTGTGTTCACTAGTGTGTGTGTTTCACTGCACAAATGAGTTAAATGTGGAGGTCAAATTCAGTCGTGTGCAAATCACATTGGCACACTTCTGCGAGGGTGCGCGAGCACGCGGATGCCGAAAATCACAAAACATCCCGGACTCATTGACTATTAGTATAAAGGAGATGCAGCAAAAGCCAGCCCCCTTTCAAACCCTTACCAAAAATAGTATACTTCAAGTACATGTTATTAAGTATACTTAAGTATACTTAAGTATAACAAAAGTATTTCCCCTAAGTGTACTTTTATTTAGCAAGTACACTGATAAAATATACTAGCAGTTTACTAAAAAGTACTTAGGACTAAATTGGCCCATTTTAAGTTCAATAAAGTACACTTACAAGCATACCTAAAGTAATCTTACTAGTATACTGTTACTTCACTTATAAAACACTTCTAGTGTACTTTGAGTTAATCTGAGTACACTTTGATTTATACTAAAAGTACACTTCTATGTATACTATTAGCTTACTACCAGTAAACATTTAGTTTATGAATGTACACTCATAAGAATATACTAGCAATTTACTTACAAGTATACTTACTTGGAACTAAATTGGCCCACTTTAAGTTCAATAAAGTACATTTACAAGCATACCTAAAGTAATCTTCCTAGTATACTGTTACTTCACTTATAATACACTTCTAGTCTACTTTGAGTTTGAGTACACTTAGATTTTTACTAAATGTACACTTCTGTGTATACTATTAGCTTACTACCAGTAAACATCTTTTAGTTTATGAAAGTACACTCATAAGTATACAGAAATTATTATTTTAGTATTCACTGTTTAATGTATAAAAAGTAAATTTTGAAATGTACTACAACTTGGGCTGAACGATTAATCGTTTTTTAATCAATATCGTGATTTGAATGGATGCGATTTTCCAATCGCAGGAGCTGCGATTTGAATTAGCCAATAGCCTGCAAGTATCACTTAAAAAAAAAAAAAAAAAACTGTGAACTGCCTGCTGGTGACCAATGAGAAGCAGCTATTTGTGCAGATCCGCCAGAAGCTATTAACAAGAAAGCTAAAAACAAGCAGCACGGCACTCTGCATCAGGGAAAAGATGAACGTTTAATCTGAGGACATGAGCGAGGCCCAAAGCTGAAACGGAGCTGAGAAACGTGGAGTACTATGCGACAACGATAGATATGTGGCCGAGCTGAACCAGTGAACCTTACCAAAGCCTCAGTGTTCACTTCATAAGTGAGTATTTTGAATTAGAGCCGTTGTTTGTAGATGTCGTATTTTCCTCTTGACCATATGGGAGAGAACATCGCTAATGCATTAAAAGACGCAATGACTAAGTGAGGTTTAAATGAAGAGGGGCAAAGTGTATACAACCACAGATAATGCCTCACATATGATCAAGGCAGCCGAAAAAAACGAGTAGACCAGGCTGCAGTGTTTTGGTCACAGACTCCATTTTGCGTTTGTTGTCACATTAAATGATATAAAACAATATTGAGCATTGCTGTCACGTGGTCTGTCTGTCTGTCTGTCTGTCTGTCTTTGTCTCTCTCTCTCTCAAACTCGATATAGCATTCTCTGCTTTCATATTATGCTAGGTTAATCATTTATTTTACACAAAAATCTCTACTTTAGTTTTGTCCATAAATGCTTGCTGTGACACTTTCATAGTTAAACATTTGAAGTATGTGTGTGTGTGTGTGTGTGTGTGTGGTTTTTATTCATAGAAATAAAAGTAATCAGCACTGATGAAATTTTCTTAGTTTCTATTACAGATTACATTCTAGCATTTTTTCCATAGAATTTATTGTGTGAAAAAAACTGTGACTTAAATTTATTTATTTTGTAAAAATGTATCTTAAGCTCTAAGGGTCAGTTTCCCAGACAGAGATTAGGCCTAGTCGTAGACTATCTTTTCCTTTGAATGGGAAATCTCCATTCAAAATGTGGTGCAAACCTGCAAATGATGGCAAACTTTATCACTTCCTTTGTAAGGTTTGACTCCAGCTCCTGCCTTGTAGAAGAAATGATAGTGTTAGTGTCGGCAAAAAAAAAGCTCATCTTGTCTTTTATAATTATAATGATACAAATTTATTGTTTTACATGAATGATAACCAAGTAATTATTACATTATTGCACAATCACCAGAAGATATTTTTATATAGACACATCCAGTCACAAACTCTCAAAGTTGAAGTACAGCAAACAGGTTGAAGTGTATTAGTTCAAGTAAGTATGCAAAGAAAATGTTAACATTACAGGATGGAATGAAATTCAGATTGTGATTTATCAAAAATCCCCCAATACATCAAACATTTTACCAAACATTTTATTCTTGCACCAATTGTATGATCAATCTTTTAGTATTCAAAGCATGCATTACTTACAGCTACAAGTAAACTGACCAATGCAGACATTTTTTTAAGTCTCACTCACTGTAATACACCTTAAAATGTAATAATACTAACATTTCGCAAATAAAATTTAAGAAACTGCTTTTTGCAAATTGTAGAAACAGATGAGCCACTAAACTACAAAACAAAAATAAATAAGGCAAGTGCCACAAAGTCCCCACATTTTACAGAAGGGGTAAACTAGGGTGACCAGACGTCCTCTTTTGTCCTCTTTTTGAGACTTTCACATACGTGAAAGGTTTTTGTTTTACTCGAGAAGCATTCCGTTCACCCAAGGTGGTTGCTATGGCACCCAAGGCGGTTGCTATGGCTGCCAAGGTGGTTGCTATGGGCCCCAAGGCGGTTGCTATGGGCCCCAAGGTGGATGCTATGGGCCACAAGGTGGTTGCTATGGTCCCCAAGGCGGTTGCTATGGGCCGCAAGGCCGTTGCTATGGTCCCCAAGGTGGTTGCTATGGCCCCCAAGGTGGTTGCTATGGCTCCCAAGGCGGTTGCTATGGTATCCAAGGTGGTTGCTAAGGTGAGACTAGGTGGTTGCTATGGTATCTGAAATGGTTGCCATGTCTGTATGTGAAAATGAATGGGAATGAATGGGAGGAACGAGGGATGAAAAGATGACAAAAAGAGAAGTGCGGGTCAGTATGGCTCTGCACTAGAGCTCCGATACCTGCCCTGATGGAGTACATCAATTTTTGTGGCTGTTGGGACAAACTCTGTGGCTTGAGTGTACGTGAAAATGAATGGTAGTCAATGGGAGGAACAAGGGAAGAAAAGATGATAAAAAGAGGAGTGCGGGTCAGTATGGCTCTGGACTAGAGCTCTGTTACCTGCCATGATGTAGTATATAAATTTTGGTTGTTATCTGGCAAAAGGAAGCCTGGATTTTGATATGGGTGAAAATGAATGGAAGTCAATGGGACGAAAAAGGGATGGCAATAAAACGACAAATAAACGAGTGCGGGTCAAAACAACAGTGAATTTGCGCTCGGCGGCCTGCCCGGATATAGCGTATCCGAAACGGTGCGAATCGGTCAAGCAGAAGTACAGTAGATGAGCATGCATTTTTGTTCCCCATTCATTCTTAATGGGAAAAAATCCCAAATTAAGGAAGTTTTTAGGAAAACCGCACATCCAATCAAAATTCTGTATACAAGCCCGGATCACACAATCTGACCGAACAATCTGGAGTTGGAACAGTGTCGATATCTCGAAAACTGCGGAACAAGAAGCAGGACAAAAATCCGGCAGAAGAAGAAGAAGAAGATCTGAAAATCGAATAACAGTATATTGCGCATAATAAAAAGTTGAACATATAGCGCCTTTGTATTTTCTATTAATATTTTATTAATATTTACTATTAATATCAATGTTATTTCAGGGCCTGAAATTCATTTTTCAAAACGGGGGGGGGGGGGGGGTATT
>BRDA01022452.1:0-10399 GCA_036984385.1 Crenuchus spilurus
CACTGTACACAAGGATATGTACAATAACCATCTACTTCACTATAAAAACTCTATCAACACTACAAAAGCTGCTTATTTCTCTAATCTCATTTCTACTAGCCAAGGTAACACAAAAACTCTTGTCAACAATACTGCTCCACCCTCCAATACCCACTTTTCTCATCTTCTCTCTAATGATTATTGTAATTCAATATCGTCCTTTTTCAACGATAAAATTGATCAAATCCACAACCAATTACTTCTTAACTCAGATTCTCTTGCAACTTTCAGTGCTCCCATCACTCCACCACTCTCAACACTGTCACAGTTTACCCTCCCCTCAGCTGACGATATCTCTGTCCTAGTTCATAAATCTAAATCCTCTACCTGTAGATTAGATACACTACCTACATCTCTGGCCAAAGCCTGTCTCCCTTCTCTCATTACGTTTATAACATCTATTATTCACTCCTCTCTGAATACTGGAATTGTCCCCTCTAAATTCAAAGTTGCAGAAATCACTCTGATTATCAAAAAAACTGGTCTAGATCCAACTGACTTCAATAACCTTCGCCCTATATCCAACCTTCCATTTATGTCAAAAATTCTAGAAAAAATTGTTGTTTCCCACCTGCACTCACATCTCTCTGATAATAAACTATACGCACAATTTCAATCTGGATTCAGACCCCTTCACAGTACAGAGACAGCACTAGTCAAAATCACAAATGATCTTTTACTTGCCGCTGACAATGGTCTTTTATCTATTCTTATTCTTTTGGACCTAAGTGCGGCTTTTGACACTATATCTCACACAACCCTCATCAACAGACTAACTGCAATTGGCATCTCTCACACACCCCTTCACTGGTTTGTCTCCTATCTTTCTAACCGCCTTCAGTATGTCCAACTTGGTTCCTTTTCTTCCAGACTTTCCTCTATCACCTCAGGTGTCCCTCAGGGTTCAGTACTAGGTCCCCTTTTATTTATCATCTATCTTCTTCCATTGGGTCATATTTTTAGGAAATTCAACATTTAGTTCCACTGCTACGCTGATGACATCCAACTTTATATCTCATCTAAACCATCCACTACTCCCCCCCCCTCTCTCTGACTGCATCCTAGAAATAAAATCCTGGTTCTCTTCCAATTTCCTACAACTTAATAGCAATAAATCTGAAGTTCTCTTAATTGGCACCAAATCAGTACTCAACAAGACTGACAGTTTCTTCATCAACATTGACAATTCTACCATTACTCCCTCTGTAAAGGTAAAAAGTTTGGGTGTTGTCCTTGATGGCACTCTGTCATTTCAATCTCACATCAATAACATTACACACACTGCATACTTTCACCTCAGGAACATTAACCGTCTTCGTTCTTCCCTTACCCCTCACACAGCTTCTATCCTCGTCAATAGTCTGGTTACTTCACGTCTAGATTACTGTAACTCCCTCCTGTATGGTCTTCCCTCAAAGTAACTCCCTCCTGTATGGTCTTCCCTCAAAATCCATCCGTAGACTTCAACTCGTGCAAAATGCTGCTGCTCGCGTTATCACCAAAACTGCCTCAGTATAACACATCACTTCGGTCCTACAGCAGCTCCACTGGCTTCCCATCCATTTCCGTATCCAGTTTAAAATATTGTTTCTCACTTTTAAATCTATTCATAATCTGGCTCCCCCTTACCTCTCAGATCTTCTCCACATTACCACACACTCCCGTACACTTAGATCCTCCTCTTCCATTCATCTCACAGTTCCTACTGCCCGTCTCATTACCATGGGGAGCAGGGCCTTCAGTCGCTCTGCTTCTCAACTCTGGAACATGCTCCCACCTGACATCTACAACATTCACTCTCTCACACATTTTAAATGCAGACTTAAGACCCACTTTTTTAGATTAGCTTATTTTACCTGATTTTATGATTTTTTAATTATATTTTGTGTTATTGTATTGTTTTCTCCTGTCTGTACTATATTTTACCTGTATTTTATTGTAATGTAGTGTCCTTGAGTGTCCAGAAAGGCGCCTTGAGATAAAATGAATTTTATATATATATATATTACACATGAGTTATTATTATGGGGCGGCACGGTGGCTTAGTGGTTAGCACGTTCGCCTCTCAGCGCTGAGGTCTTGGGTTCGAGTCCACATCTGAGCGGAGTTTCCATGTTCTCCCCGTGTCTGCGTGGGTTTCCTCCGGGGTCTCCGGTTTCCTCCCACAGTCCAAAAACGTGGAGGTCAGGTGAATTGGCTACTCTAAAAACAAAATGTCCATGTGTATGTATGTATGTGTGTGCGTATGTGTTCACCCAGCGATGGACTGGCACCCTGTCCTGGGCTTAGTTGAATAGTGTAATGCCCTGCCCTGCACCCAGTGAGAGGGTAGGGGACTAACCGCAACCCTGATAAGGGTGTGATAATGAATGAACTGAATGAATGAATGAATGAGTTATTATTATTACACATACCCACTTACATATATATATATATATATATATATATATATATATATATATATATATATGAGTCATATTATTATTACATACAAAAAGGGTGTGGGAATTATTCTCATAACCAAACAGATGGCTAAACCGCAGTAGCACTTTTACATGCTTAATATAATAAGAAGAACAAACAAAAAAATATTTATAAACAAAATAAATGTAAGGAATCCACATTATCATTTAAAGTCAGGATTTGAAGTTCTGTAATTTTACTGCCTTCATTACACTTCCGTTCATCTGATACTTTTCTCTGCCTGCTTCCAACTGGAAATAAGCCCCTTAAATAGGCCAACACTGGCCTATTCCCCATTAGATTAAACCAATCATTTTTCTGTAGGGAAGTACCTTTTCTGATATGGTTTAAAAGACAACAAAATAACAGTGTACAACTAATACATTCTTACTGAATCCTAGACCCAACATAAGTCACAATACCATCACAAGAATGTTACCATAAAAAACTAAAATTAATTTATCTGTATGAACCCTTACAAGAATCCCCCCTTAAATGCTATGTTCAAACCAGGGCCTACTAAGCATGACTCAATTTACTCAGACACTATAAAAGGCAACTAAAAAGTAAAAATGAAGCTAATGTGAGTACTGAAGGTTTGATTGTCTGCTAGTAGTTAATATGTAAAGTCCAGTATCATATTTTTAAACTGTGAGATGTGTTCTTTGTTCCAAGCTTGCTAAGTAACATGTATAAAGAGCATTAGCCTTAGCTAGTAGCATTAGCTGAAAAATGACTGAAGAAGTTGGTATTTACTGGTAAACTACAGCAGGGACAAAACAGGGCTGAGATCTACTTAATGTGTTCTGTCATAAATACATTGGAGTCACATTATTATTACATACACACACAAAGTGAGGAAAATAAATATTTGAACACCCTGCAAATTTGCAAGTTCTCCCACTTAGAAATCATGGAGGGGTCTGAAATTTTCATCTTGGGTGCATGTCCACTGTGAGAGACATAATGTAAAAGAAAAAATCCAGAAATCACAATGTATTGTAACACCTCCCTAAAGGCGCCCAATTACATTTAGGGAGGGTGGGATTTACATTTCAATAATGGTGTACTATGACAATTAACCCTGAGTTAACCACCACTAATAAGCTAATAAATAAAGTTATGCCTCCAAAAATGTACACATTATGGCAGTATGTAATAAACAAGCAAAACACGTATGTAGAGAAAATAAATGCTGAAGTTATTTATTTTCACTTTCTTAGTTTAACCCCAAATGGCCCAAAAGAAATAAAATAACAAATAGAAAATGTAATTACGTATCAGTGATACTCAAACTTTAATTTGGGAATTTAACCCAATAAATCTTCCCTGTAAACAAACAGATAATAACCACACAGGTGGCTAACACTGAAAATATCACAGCAGTGATCTATTCAGACTTGGAAAATGTGAACTGCTAAACTGTAATTTGTAAATGTCCACAAATGTCTTAAAGGGACGGTACTGCTGGTATAATACTACCTCAGTATTCCAGCTTTAATAAGGCAGTTCAAATGAGGTCAAATGACACTTAAAGTAAACAGTTTTGGTAACATCAGTGTACTTTTGTGTTGAGCGCTTTCAATGTTGGGGCCCATATTGATGGTGCACATACATACCCAGATAGCAACAGTACGTTGGCCCAACGTTGGTTAACGTCGGCATGGTCGCATGTCAAATTTCGCCGTCGGACTAACGTTGGTTTGTGGTTGGCTGTATTTTCAGAAGGCGTCAAAATGCCACCGTTTATCCAACGTCGGCTCCACGTTGGCTATGTTTGGAAGGACGGGCGGTATAGAGAGCAAGCAATTCCCACCTCAAAGAGCCGGTCATGAGTTTACGGCGGTGTATTGGAGCCACTTAGTAGAATATTTTTCAGGTTTTTATTTCGAGATTAAAGTCGTAAAAAAGGGTCGTCGCAAGCTCATTACAATTAGGGAGGTTCATGAATTAATAAAGTTCTACTTTCGTATAGGTTATATATAAAGAAATCCCCAATTTCCTGTCACCTCAACACCAGCACGTTATTATAAAATACGGAAACGACTTTGCACCGGTGAGCTCCATCTCTCATCTGTGCTTAAAATCATTTTATTATTACTAATAAGTCTTTATGGGTAATACTGTTATACTGTTATTTATAAGAGTGAATGTGCTGGGTTTGATTCAGATGGAGAAAAATCTTCTTTTGTGCATAGATGTGCCTGTGTTTGTCTGCTTTAAAACATTAGCGCCATGAGATTTAACATAAACAATTTGTAGCTACTACAAGCACTGCTCATGCACGTTCTGAGCAGTTCGGTTACTTCTCTATCTCTCTCTCTCTCTCTGTCTCTCTCTCTCTCTCTCTCAAATCAAATCAAATCAAAATAGCTTTATTGGCATGACTGAATGACATACAGTATTGCCAAAGCATTACAATAATGACATTTATAATAATAACAACAAAATAAAATAAAGTTTAAATAAAATGAAAAGAACATTTACAGAAGAAAGGAGAAATATATACAAAACAATAACAGTTTTAACATGTTTTGAAAGAAAAGAAAAATAAGAAAAAATCTCTCTCTCTCTCTCTCTCTCTCTCTCTCTCTCTCTCTCTCTCGTGAGGCACGTCACTCCAAATGTTATTTCAGGTAAGTAAACATTGAAACTTCACTCAATTTTTAAATGCACAGCTGTCCCATACAAGTGAGTAATAATGAGTAATACAGCAGGACAAGTGTGCGCGTGCATCACGTCACATGCAAAACGACCGTTATAATGTAGCTCGCGCGGACATTTAAACTGAGGGAATTGAAGCCGGTTGTGCCCAGTTGGCTAAAAACGTCCTGCTGAAGAGAATGGCTGTTTTAAAAACTCAGTAAAACTAACGGCACTCTCTCTCTCTCTCTCTCATTGCTCCAACAGTTGCTCTCTCTCATTACTCTGCTTATGGGTGTGTGTGAGATTGTGTGCATGAGAAAAGCTGAATGCAGTATTGGGGGTAACTTTGCTAACTAGGGCTCACTCACCCTTTATAACTGGGGAGTGGTGTGGTCAACATCTACTTAGGTATTGGAGGCCACATTTTCACAGAACTGATGCACAAAACATGAAAGAAAGAAAAGATGTGTGTGTAAGTGAAAAGGCTAAACATGTCAAATATTAATTCCTTACCTGTTATAAAAATGAATTTAATTTAAATCACATAAATTCACATACAAATCAGATTATCAGACCACAGCACTGTATTCTTAAAACACATTCATGTGTGCCTGATGTGAGTGTAAGACATGTTAGCTGTAGAAATTTGGAGTAAAGTAATGCTAAATTAATTAACGTACATTTGGTTGTATATAGACCACAATTTCAAGCCTGAAAATGACCAAATAAAATTATCATAGAAGATCAACAGAGTCTTGAAGAACATTATCTCCCCCATCAATGGGATGAGTGTCAATTTAAAATCAGAATTGCAAAGTTTTTTAAAAGGTTGTCATGTGTCTGCATTTTGTAGTTGTATAGATACAGTGATTCAGCTCCTTTTTACTTTATCATTCATCAGGACTATAGAACTGTGGATGACTTTCAGAGCTGTAGTCAGTGACACTGACATGGTGGTGGTGTGTTGATGTGTGTTGTGCTGGTATGAATGGATCAGACACAGCAGAGCTGCTAAAGTTTTTAATCCCCCTCAGTACTGAAGTCAAAGGGTGAAAAAGGCTGTATTCAGATCTTCTCATGAAGCTTTTGGAAGTAAATTCTGGTAAAACTCAGGAAGTGTAAAGTTAGATCCTGATTATTTGCTCCACTGTGGAGGATGTATCAAAAGATGTCGGGTCTTCAAATGTCTGCATAAAATAGACATCTCTTTTCGTTCAAAATGTACCGTCAGAAATAAAATGTTTAACATTTCCATCCATGCTTTTGATTATGGCAGGGGTGGAAAGGCATTGGGGAAAGAACCACAGATAGAAGAACCAGGGATGACAGAATGGGGGCCAAATTTGAGGATCATGTTAGCATAGGAGGGTGCTGGGTCAGCAGCATATGTGGAGGATACTGAGGCAGCATTGGAGGGATATTGGAGAAACCCAAAAAGCAAGACCTGGAACAGCAGACTAAGAGACAGGAGTAGCTGAACATTCCGCTTTAGGCACAAGATCAGAGGCAGCTGGACCTTCAGGTAAAAGGACAGAACCAGCTGAGACTTCAAACACATCAAGCATGAGATCAGGAGCATCTCAAGAAGGCAGGTGACAACAGTCCAGTCACTTCCATATCACAGCCCAGGAAACAATAAAGGTTCAAAACACAAACTAGAAAATACAGCTCAGAATGTACAGCAAATAGTGCACAGCTTCAAAAAGGTGCATGGTGAACAAGTCCAGAACAGGGTCAGTGTGTTTAGGGTTTAGTTCAGTGTGATTAGCGTGAAATCAGTGTGTTTAGGGTGGAGTTGATGAGTTTAGGGTGGAGTTCAGTGTGTTAATTGTGGAGTCATTAACCTTTGCCTAAGCAGATCTGGCTCTTCTGGTAAAAGATGGTATTCCTCTACAGTTCTCAGTCCTGTTTTACAGAACCTCTAGCATTCAGTCTCTGGTTCTTCTGGAGTTCTATTCTTTAAGGTCTATTCTTTTATATTCTCTCTTGGCTCTTGGTGAAGGCGGTCGCACTTTCCCTCCCTCCCTTATCTCCCTGCTTCTGCTTCTTTGTCTGGTCTGCTGGAGTCTCTCTGAGCGTGTTCCTCAAACTAAAGAAATTTGTGCTAATCTGTTTTTCGGCTCCCCCCTTATCTCCAGATGACCTCGAGAGGCGCCTGGAGATTTAACCTCCCCTGAGGAATGTCTTCACAGAGACTCTATCTCTCCCCTTCCCTCGTTGAACCAAACGTCTTCATCAGCTTATGTCTTGTTCTTACATGTGCTATGCAAAGAGTTTTTTTTTACATGTATCATGTTTTTTTTTCTCTTTCTTACATGTGCTATGCAAAGAGTTTTTTTTACATGTATCATGTTTTTTTTCTCTTTTTCCCCATATTCCTCATGTATGTTTTCCTTACTTCTTCCTAGGTGAGCGCCGTAATGGCTGCCCTCCTGGCAAATGCAAAATGCAAATGTTGGGGCCTCTATTTCGTTGTACTTGTACTTGTACTTGCACAATGACAAATAAAATTATCTTATCTTATCTTATCTAAGGTCAGACTTTTCTGATTTTCTGTCTTGTATGTGAATGTAGCCTGTGAGGGGTCTTCCTAAACTTCAGACAGGTTCATTCATTAGGACAGGTATCCACACTGATTTGATCACCTCATTTTCAGCTTCTTTAAGTGATGTGTCCATTTTCCAAGGTATTGGATTCCAAGGTAGTGTTATACCTGTTTGAGGGAGCCTTTTCTTCAGGCCAGTCAAGCTGAGTTTCTTTGAGTTTGATGTGATTATTCTGGAGGTTAGTTGTTCTCATTTGGGTGGTTAATATTGTTTTAGGTTATTGTTGACTCCACAGCCTCAGACACAGTGGGTTTCATACTTTTAGTTACCTGCAACACTGGTTCTATCTGTGGTAGGTCTTCAGTTAGTATTTATAAAGTTTTTTTTTTTCTTTTGCACATTCCTGGTGCTCTCCTGTCTGCATTTGAGCCCATTTTGGTGGCTTCTGCCACAGTGAATTATTTAAAACATGGATGGAATCCAGTTAAGAGTTACTGTCTCTCACCTTTCCACCTGAATTGCTGGATGTTACAGTTAATTGAACTTGAATATATAATTACTGTGAATACGAGGTAAAGCTAATCACTAATTCACCATTTTGCTTCTTTTTTTGTAAATTTTAACAATTGAGGCCTGAGGGAGAAATGCTTCAGAGCTGAAATGTCAGTCAGGGATAAAATGTCACTCAGTGACCCTCATACAATTACTCCAGCAGATTCTGACCTTTTAAAACCTTTTAAACATCTCATATTTAAAGTTTTAGAACTTGTGTTTTATCTGCCAAGTGAGTTCAATTACTGGCCCATAACTGAGTCAGTACCTTTCCTGTCACTGAGGTGGAAGGGTATATCTTCACTGCCTTTACATAACTGTATTGTTTTATACTTTTATGTATTATATATACGTAAGTGTGTATATGTAATAATAATGACTCATGTATTATATACAGTGGCCTCCATAATTATTGGCACCCCTAGTTAAAATGTGCTAAAAGCCTTAAAATATTTTTTTTTTATTGCTTAAGTATAATCTCACTCTGAAAAAAAATGAGAAAAAAACAACCTTCAACACAAGTGGAAGAAAAGAAAGAAAAAATCCTGACTAAGAAATAATTATTTCCCATAAAATGACCTGTTCCACAATTATTGGCACCCTTAATTTCTTGGAAATAAATGTATTTGAACCATTTATGCCATTTCTACTGTAGTTTATAAAGTGGATCAGAGTATCTAGGAACCTTTAATTAGTAATTCATCACTTCCTGTTTCCCTGGGGTATAAATATGTCATTACACAGAGGGCCATTTCTCTTACTCACTCTTAAACATGGGAAAGACAAGAGAACACACTATTCAAGTAAGGCAGATGTGTGTCGACCTTCATAAATCAGGCAATGGCTACAAGAAAATAGCCACTCACCTGCAGATGCCCTTATCTACAGTCAGAGCAATCGTTAAAAAGTTCAAAACATCGGGAACTGTGACAAACAAGCCTGGAAGAGGATGCAAGTGTCACCATGCACAGTGAGAAGGATGGTAAGAGAAGTAAAAGGTTCTCCGAAGCTCACTGAAAGTGAATTGGATCAAATGGTAGCATTTTGATGTTACAAGGTCTCCCAAACAACCATCAGGCACTATCTACACGCCAACAAGCTGTTTAGGAGGCATGCACGGAGAAAGCCTTTTCTGAGTTATACTCAAGCGTAAATGGGTGGAGTTTACTAAGCGGTACTGGGATTTTAACTGGGACCGTGTGCTTTGGTCAAATGAGACCAAGATAAAGTTTTTTGGCAACAAACACTGTAAGCGTAACACCAAGGATGAGTATGCAGAAAAACATCTCATGCCCACTGTTAAGTATGGGGGAGGATTGGTGATGCTGTGGCCTGTTTCTCCTCCAAAGGACCTGGGAACCTTGTAAGGATAGATGGGATCACGAACACGGAAATATCAGGACATTTTGAATGCCCAAAAGCTGAAGATGGGTCGTTACTGGGTCTTTCAGCAAGATAATGCTTAAAACCCTAAACATGTGGCCAAATCTACTCAAAAATGGTTCACAAGGCACAAAATCAAGCTCTTCTCATGGCCATCTCAGTCCCTTGACCTCAATCATATAGAAAACCTGTGGGGTGAGCTGAAGAGGAGAGTGCATAGGAGAAGACCCAGGACTCTGTACGATATAGAGAGGTTGTGCAAAGAGGAATGGTCTCTATTCTCCCATCTTGTGAAAAGATATAGGAGAAGATTAAGTGCTGTCTTGTTGGCAAAAGGAGGTTGTACAAAGTACTAACACCAGGGGTGCCAATAATTGTGGCACACATGATTTTATTCAAAAGATTTATTTCTTAATGTGTGATTTTTTTCCCCACCAAATAAAGGTACTTGAATTAAAGCTTAGATTTTTCTCTTTTTTTGCATTGCTGTCCTATATTATTTTTAAAAAAGTATTTATTCGAAGCCAAAGAACAATTCTTAACCAGGGGTGCCAATAATTATGGAGGGTGCTGTATATGTAAGTGTGTAAATGTAGTAATAACAATGTGACTCATATGTATTACATATATGCAAGTGTGTATATGTATTTTGTAATTTCCCTCTGGGATCAATAAAGTATTTCTGATTCTGATGTAATAATAATAATAATAATAATAATAATATGATTCATATGTATTATATATATATATATATATATATATATATATAT
>BRDA01022454.1:0-10511 GCA_036984385.1 Crenuchus spilurus
TTATTGTCTGCTGAGACATGGCATCCCACTCTCCTTGAAGGTCATTGAGGTTCTGGGGAAAAGAGTTACGAGCCTCTACACAGCGACTCAGCTGATCTCACAGGTTTTCTATGGGATTCAGGTCTGGCAAAAGTACAGGCCACTCCATTTGAGGTACCTCAGTCTCCAGCAGCCGTTCCCTAATAATGTGACCTTTCATCCTTGAAGATGAAATGAGGTCTGTGTTGTTCATGCAGAGGCACAATGGCTGGATTAATGATGTTATTAGAGTAATATGGGCTTGTCACTCTACCATTCACACAGTGTAGGCAGTTCTGTAATAACTACACCCTCTAACACCACCACCAGCAAAGGTCCGTCTGGTTACAACAGTGGCTGATGCATAGCATCTCCTTCACGTCTCCAACATCATTGACAATCATCATTTCTGCTCAGCGTGAATCGACTTTCATCAGTGAACAGCACTGAGGCTCACTGGTCCCTCGTTCAGTGTAAATGCACCCTGACTCATGCAAGACAATGACGCCTGTGCCTGGTGGTGTGGTCAGGTACCCTTGCAGTAGAGGTCTGCATTATCGCGGGATTCCCGCGGGACCTGCGGGACCCGTTACAATATCTTGCGGCGCGGGACCACAATTAATCATCTCTTGCGGGAGCGGTCGGTCAGTCAGTCAGTCGTCGCGGGAGCGGGACGAGACGTACATGTAGAAAAATCCCGCAAATTAATAAATAGTCTAGAAAATGATTAGAATCAGGCAGCTAAACAGTCAGTAAGGATGTCAAAATACTGGCGGAGCTTCACGTGAATAGACGTTCAGTCTCCCACTCTCTCTCTCTCTCACACACACACACACACACACACACAAACGTGTGCTTTCTCTGTCTCTCTCTCTGTCACTCTCTCTCTGTCTCTCTCACACACACACAGACGCACACGGGCTCTCTCTGCACTAATAATTATTCATTAGGCCATGATTTTAAAAATTACATTTGATTGGCCATGTAGAGGGTGACATCATCACCCAGAAGCACTTGCGGGAAGTATACGGTTGAAAAATAGTTATAAATTGTTCATATCGGTTATGTTATGCAGTTGTGTTGTGCTGGCTGTGTTTTATTAATGTAGTCATCATCCTGTGTTGTTAGATGTAATTAATTTGTTTGTGTGATTAACTTACCATCTGTGAGATGTGCAGTAGCATTGATCTCATCAGCAGCCCAGAGCACGTTCTGTATGTTTCCCTATTTTTATGCAAAATGTTCTCCAGTAAAGAATAATAAGATTGTTCTGTATTATACTGGATTTGCGAAGTTAACTTTTCTCTACCAGCATAATATGAAAGTAATTCTTATTCTCTGTATAGTTAATCAGATCAGGGGCAGTACCAAGGCGGGGCTACGGAGCAGTAACTCCGGATTTTACATCCAACCCAGAACCGATCCAGCAACATCCACTCCCCTCCATGTGTCTCTGAACGAGACTGCTTGCGCACCCCACAAACTCAACTCAGTCCCGTGCAGACCTCTACCTTGCAGGTCATCTAGCACACAGACCACAATAATGTAAACAGTTTCTAATGGTCTGATGTGACACTTGGGTGCCTCTCACCTCCCTTAAATGTACCTGGAGTTTTGTGGCATCATCATCTGATTCTGCAGGGCACTGTTCACAATGAAGTGGTCAACAGTGTGGGATGTGACTAAAGGACGTCCACTTCTGTGCCTTTCTGTGACTCTTCCAGTCTCTCTGTGTTGGACATGTGCATTCAAAAGTTTACAGAAGGTCACATTAAGTTCATCTATAAAGGTTAGAGTGCATTTTAAGTTCATCCTGAAATTTCACTTGAAAGCCAAATACCCCCAAACTTTTAGTGAGCAGTGTATGTCAAAATGTTTGTGGACAGCCCTTCTAATGAATACATTCAGCTACTTTAAGTTACACCCATTGCTGACACAGCTCTGCCTCTTGTCAGGACATCCTGAACCTATTAGCACTATGTCAAATGCCTGGGAGCACTGAGCTATGGAGCAGTGCAACTGTGTTCTCTGGAATAATGATGCTCCTGACCTCACTAATGCTCCTGTGGCTGAATGCTGTTTGTCCACAGTGTGTCACTTTTTGCATCATGAATATAAAATATATGACAGTTTGCTTTTTTGAATTAAATTATGAACATTAATGAACTTTTTTCCAACATGTTCAAATTTTTAAGATGGACTCGCAAATGTAGATGCTTTGTTTTTGTACATTTAAATATTATAAACAAGACAGTAAAATATATTTGCATATATTATTATAATTCTTAAGTACAATTTTAATATTCTTAAGAATATTCAGAAACTACTAGAAATGATTTGGTGCACTTACTATGAATCTAATGTGTGTGTAATGTAGTTATGAGAGTGCTGAACTAATGTGAAAGGCCTTGCAGTTTAAAGGGTTAGTTCATTGTTGTGTACTGATCACTATAATAGAACATTGCACCTTACACATCTCTGTTACATCCTCAGGCCCGCTCTGATCATCACCTCTGCTATTCTTGGTATGGGTGGCTCTCCGCTTTGGTCTGCAAAGTGCACTTACCTCACCATAAGTGGAAACAACCAGGCAGAGAAAAATAATAAGAATGGACAGGATGTCATCAACGTGTATTTTGGCATGTTCTTCCTCATCTTTCAGTCCTCTGCTGTGTGGGGAAACCTCATGTCGTCCCTCATATTTAGCGAGGACGGTAACTTAAGTAAGTCTGAAAGAAAATGTGGCACTGTCAGTACTTAGACTCAGTACAACTGTAAACAATTTTTTTTCCACTCCAAGCTGATATTCCTGAGGAGAATCTACAGTTCTGTGGTGCAAACGTCTGCGACGACAACAAAATCGTAGGAGGAGAAATCAAACAGCCAGACCAGAATCTGCGAAATATATTGATGGGCTGCTATATTGGTAAGCACTGTCATTACTCTAGGTATGGATAGGAAATAAATATAAGTCAGTCATTGTCAGTCATTATACCAATCATAATTATTTTACAACTACAAATGAAAACAAATATCTCAGCTTATCTCATTTTTTGTTTTTTGGCATAAGCTGAAAATGCCAGTTGCTTTACATTGTGTGTAATTTTCTTGATTACTGGACCAAAAGAAATGACCAACATTAGGAAACCTCTGGTTCCATTGGTGTCCGTTAAAAGCAAAGTATACTAGTAGAGAGTAATAAGTTTTCCCTTCCCCTGTCAAGTACACTTCAAACATTAGAGGAATGCTCCACATGTCCCCATAACTTTTTCAAAAGGTAGTTTTGGTCCCCTGCAGATTTTACTGTCCAAAAACAATGTTAAGCTATATTAAATGGAGATGCATCGAGCACTAAGACCAAGCGGAAAACGGACGCTCAAGCTGAAGCCTGTTTTCTTTTAGACCACCCACAAGCTCATCGATTGGATCTGCTGTTTCTTGATAACATGTGATTGGCCATCCCCACTATCACTACATCTGGTTGTAAACAGCGTCTTTAGTTAAGCAGAAGTCTGTGTCTGTTCACCTGCCACTGTAAGCCGTTTGAATCTGTGTTTGTGTTTGGAAGCTTTGGATGAGTTGATTATGTTGAAATGTTAATAGTTAATAGTTCTGTTGTCTTTGGGTCAAATTAACCCGTGTTAACTGCAAATTGTTACACCAAAAAGAGGAATAACCTAGATATGAAAATTATTCTGGCCCTCATCCCCCATTTCATTTAGTCCACTTGCCGCATGGATTGACGGCACTTGGCCGGACCACTCACAGGTGCAAGATGTGGGCCACATATACGCCAGATTAGGGCCACATATCAGCCAAATGTAGGTAACACTGCCATATCTCTGCCAGACATGCACCACACCTGTAATGGTACAAGTGGGCCAAATGTGTATTTTCAATATAAGGTCCACATTTGGCTCACATGCAGTTTGCCATGCCAACAGTGGGCCAGAAGTTCCATTTCTCAGCCAGAAGTGGCCCTCATCTGTATGGTATTTTGGGAATTTTATGTAAATGAGGCTTAATGACCATACATTCCAAAAGTAAGGGAAAAATTGGTGGTAATGAGTTGGAGTGAAGTTGACTAACAAGGTGAAACAGAAATGGCTGATAATTTATGCTACATACTTTTTACCATTTATTAATATTTTTATTAATGATTAATATTAATATTCATGGTATTATTTTATTATTAACAATAATTATTCATAGTCATTAGTATATTATTAATAGTAAATAGTCATTATTAATAAAATATTATTAATACAAATGTTTAAGTAATGCATTAATATTTACTAATAATGAATAATAATTTAATTTATGTTCAAGCTTTTACTGCAGTGGAATCAAGCCAGTTGTGTGCCCCAGACCTCTGAAATAAAAATTTAATCTCTGTTTGAAGTGATTATAAAGCTACACTGATTAGACAAACACGAGACAGCAGGCATGGGACGAGGCACAGGTGGAACCAATGACGGGATGAGACTGGTGGGCATGAAGATGGCATAGACATTACATGAAAGACAGCACATGGCAAACAAAACAGCAGGGGGCATGGCCCGAGACGCTGCATCAGGCAGGAAGGTCACAATAGCATATGAGTTTTGTATTATATTTGATACATCCAGAATATATTGCTCACACCATGTCGTTTAAACAAACAAAAACATACAGAACACCTTACACTGAATTTCCTTTACATTTTCACTTAATTCATTTCAAACTGGAAAATTTGCATGTATCCTCTGGTGCATGGATAATTCACCAGGGGGCAAAATATGTGATTGATCACACTGATGATGATGAGGAGGTCTTAAAACATATCATAAGATATGAAACACTTTATTAGGTAGTCTTGACACTAATGTTAACACCATTTTAGTGCACCACTCTACTGTAACATATGTTTGAAAGGGTACTAAGTTACTAGTGTGGTGGTATGGTGGCTTAGTGGTTAGCACATTCACCTCTCAGCGCTGAGGTCTTGGGTTCATGTCCATATCTGAGTAGAGTTCCCATTTTCTCCCCATGTCTGACAAATCTCCACATCTGAGTAGAGTTCCCATTTTCTCCCCATGTCTGCTACTCTAAAAATTACCCTTGTGTGTGTGTGAATGTATGCATGCCCAGATATGGTTGGCACTCTGTCCTGGGTGATCCCCCTAGTGCTCGATGCAGTCCTCCGGTTAAGAGTACACTGTGCGCGATTGGCTGCCGCTTCTCGCCCGTGTGTGTGGTTGTGTGTGTGTAAATAGAGTATGTTGATTGTAAAGCATCCTTGGGTATCTAGAAAGGCAATATGTATATAAGTGTAACATTAATTCATTCATTCATTCATACTAAGCTGAGCCATACCACTGTAGGTGTGGGAGTTGTGGGGATGCTTCTTGTGGCAATATTCCTGGACAACATTGATGGAGATAAAGCCCGTGAGTTTCGGAAGAATCGGGGCAACCAGTCCTTCTCCAGCACCTTTCTGGCCACCTTCAGGCTCTTGGCAGATAAGAGGCTGGTGATGCTCATCCCTTTGACTATGTATAGTGGATTTGAGCAAAGCTTCCTTGCTGGTGAATATAACAAGGTAAATACGACTGAGATTCTATTTTCATTTTACATTCAGGGGTTCAGCCTGATTTATTAACAGTATATCTTTATGAACAGACAGTCAGGTATAAACGAGTATGAACCAGACAAATAAACCAAAAATGAAGATGTATAAGGCAAAAAATAACCCATATTAAACTAAACAAAATATGAACACACTTGTTACTTGTCAAAAGTCATTCAGAATGTAGTATAATTATGTAAACAACTGTGTTTCCCTACATTACATTTATTATATTACATAACTGGAAGAATACATGCTACGTAGTCTCAGGAACCACATAATCTAAAACTTTATATTAGTGTAAGAAAGTAAGTATTCATGGTCAGTTTGTTTGTAAAAACTGTCTTCATGGTCATCTTCCTCTGCAGAATTATATAACCTGTGCATTAGGAATCCATATGGTGGGTTATTCAATGATCTGCTTTGGTGCTGTGAACTCCCTGAGCTCCTACGCCTGTGGAAGGCTGGCTCAATACACTGGAAGAATTGCCCTCTTTTGCTTTGGTAAGATATTTTTTTATTAGCACAGCAGCTATAAATCAGTGACCTGTAGAGCAAGGGTTTAAGTCCAGACCTTGTGGACCACTTACCAGTCCTAAGCCCATTGATAAGTTGACCAATTAATCAGGCAAATTGTCATTGCTTTTAGATAATTGGCATCGGATGATTATTTTTAAACAGTTAGACTGTGCTGACAAGGCCAGTAAACAAAAAAATGTATCATTTACAGGCAAATTTGCAGGCAGCCTTATCAGTATACCTGCTTTAGAACTGCACTAGAGCTCCTGTAATGTCAATGTTCTATGTGCAAATCTCAAGTCAACAATTATTTTCTTTTTTATATTTACATTTCCTCAGATACAAGAAAGAAGACACAATATAATGATAAATATTTGCCCTCGGTGACCCTGCACTCTAAAGATCGGCATCGGCCATTGAAAAACCTATACTGTTTCATCCATCCATTTGATTCAGGAGTCTGCTTTTTACATACCTTCATATCTAGATCTGGATTGTTTAGATTTGGAAAATGTAGTTAAAATGATCTGATTACTAGCTGGAGGTCACTGAAGACTAGATTGAGTTTCCAAACCCACACATGAAGGTGGCAGACCAAGATGAGAATAAACTGCAGAAACTGTGGCCATGGCTGGAAAGCAATTTATCTGAATGCAAATCTCACCCTTTCTCCTGCTCCTCATAGCTGCTGTGATAAATCTGAGCTGTGCTCTGGCCTTGTTGTTCTGGAAGCCTCATCCATCCCAGATGGCCGTCTTCTTTGTCTTTCCTGGACTCTGGGGGGTGGCAGATGCTGTGTGGCAGACACAAACTAACGGTGAGTTCCAGATCATCCCTTAACTTGGCCTTTTCCAGAATAACCAGTGAATACATTGTAAATGTAATTACTTCTGCATTTTCCCATGCAGCACTCTATGGCACGCTCTTTCCCAACCACAAAGAGGCAGCATTCGCCAACTATCGTATGTGGGAGTCTCTGGGCTTTGTGATCGCTTTTGCATACAGTACATTCATCTGTCTGTCCACCAAAATTTACATTCTTATAGCAGTTCTGATCCTTAACATGGTAACTTATTTGTTGGTCGAGTACAATGAGTACAAGCATCCCACTGAAAAAGTGCATGTACAAAGTGATAAGGAAAAAGAAGCGAATGACTGCAAAGATATTCAGACCAAATTCTAGACATAGGCAATGAATAGACCGAGCGTCTGTAATGTTGAGCCAAAAGGCTTAAAAGGCCATCGGACAATGTAAAAAAAAGTGGGAGAATAATAAAAAACAGTCCGTTTTTTTAAAGACTTCATAGTTTTTTAAATGTACACTTTAAACATATAGTAAGATGACAAATTAAAACATAAACTACAAATACAAAACTGCAATAAGATGCTACTTTTGTTCACTTTCAGCAAACAACACTAATGAGTTTTCAGCATGTGATTGTTTATTCTTTGTGGTATGTTTATGAAGCATTTCTGTTTTGCATTCAGTCAAAAAAATGTTGCATTTCTAGTGGATCTTTTTAGCCTAACATACCTCAACTGATTGGTAGAGATGGCACAATCACATTGTGTTCAGTTCCAGTGTCTTCTTTAAGAAGGTACAGTGACATAAATGTGCTCTACCAAATTATTCAGCAGAATGTTCAAGTTTTAAAGTAATAAATTATGAGATACAAAGTCATAATAATGAGATTCAAAGTTTGTATCTTTGAATTTTGTTATGACTTTGTTTCTCATAATTAAGATGTTATATCTCATATTTATGACTTTTTATGACGTTATTATGACACTGAATCTCATTATTATGACTTAATATAAATATGACTTTGTTATCTATACTAAGACTTTGTTTCTGATAATTAGGACGTTATATATTGCATTATTATAACTTTGTAACATTTTTTGACATATTTTGTAAAAAATGGGCTTCCATACATTTTAGTTTAAACTATGCATGGTCGCGAATTTGGAACAGGGTAAGGCAGCTCTGCTATTTTAATATCACTTGTGTATTTCCCATCACATGTATATTTTTTGTGAAATTAAATTTTTTTGTAGGTGCCTCTTTATGACCTGTTTTTGTAAAGAAAAAAAAAAGTTTTTGTTATTGATTAAAATGTGATGTTTTTTGTATTGCCATCTGAAAATCACATTATACATAAAAAATTATTTGTAAAGTATGTAAATGAATTAAAGCTTTACTTTGTCAATTATAGGTGTATAGTCTCTATGGGTGTTATTAGTAATTAAACATGATCTAGTGCCGTGTCTGAAACTTGAAGGTAGATGCCTTGATCACTTAATTTTACTTTAATTTAATTTTTGCCAATGTTATTTGCATACAACGGCATTTGATTTCCGCATTTAACCCATCCATGATGTGAAACACACACTAATAAACACACTATTTATGGCACCTGAGGAGTAGTTGGGGGTTAGGTGCCTTGCTCAAGGGCACTTCAGTCATGACCTGCCCTCTGATAGAACCAGTCACCTTTTGGTCACAAGACCAGATCCCAGGCTGCCCACACACTGCTTAAGTAGGTGACATAGAAGGCAACACTGTGATAAAGGAATTTGTATCTGACTCACGTTTAAACACATTCAGTAGACATCAATACATTCCTATAATAATGACAGATTACTGCTAGCTCTTAGTTAAAACGACTAAACCTATTAAAACTAATTTTTAAATGCAGTCATTAATGTAAACACAACTTTTTCACACATTTTTGTCTTCATTTTTTTGTTTTGAATGAAAACAGTCAGACTTGAAAAATTTCCTTTGTCCTTTATTTCAAATGTACAGTAGATACACTTTATGGACATTGGGAAGTATTGGGAAAGTTGCTTATTCATTGTTTCTTCTGAAATTAAAAAGATAATTCTACAAAATAAAAAAATATTCTGCTTTTATTGGAATAACTGTCTCTACTGTCCAGGTAAGATTTTCTACTAGATTTTGAAGCATTGCTGTGAGGATTTGATTACAGCCAAAGACAAGAAGAGTATTAGTGAGGTCAGGATGCTGGATGATCACCACCCATCTCCTTTCCAACTCATCCTAAAAGTACTGGATCAGCACAATCATGGGGCTTTATACCCCTCTAGCTTCTATTTTCCTTCATGGCACTTATTCTCAGAATTTTGTTGACTGTGCTTACTTTATATATACACTGATTAAAGAACAACTTACCGGTAGTTTTTTTTTTTTTACAAGTTGTGAGTATTGTAATGAAAAATCACTATTCTACACTGTAAAAAATGTAAATGTAAAAAATGATTAAAAGCATTGCCAAGAATTTACTGTAATTAACAGCATACTGTGGTGTAACTGTACAGTTAATTACTGTTTTTATAAATACTGGATATAGAGTGCTAAATTACAGTTATGTCCTATATTTATAAAAAATAATTAACTGTACAATCACCTATTGTCATCCTGTTTTACATTACATCATCATTTAGTATTTTACCTCATTTCTAGTGCTAAATTGACACCACCAACTTTTTTTAGCAACTTCTGAAATTTATGTATATTAATAAATAAAATGAAGAAACGAGAAAAAGAATTAAATGTCTTAAGTTCATACAGTCTGCAATGAAATAAAAAAGTAAATGTAAAAGTATATCGGTTTTGTATTTTCAAGTTTCTTATTTGGATGAAAGAAACATTTCTGAGAACTACTGAATCCTTCATACAGACAGTAAAAACAGAAAGTGACATAGAACAAAGCATGATGGGAATAAATACAGCCCAAAACTCTTAGAGTATAAATGTTCAATAAATGATCCAGTGTATGAATCACAATAAACATCAAACATAATCTCAAGATTAAAAACTACCAAAAGTAATCAAAGATTAGGAACATAAATGGATAATTAAGCTCACAGTGCCACCCAGAAGAATAAACACAAATTATTAACACAAAGTTTTACTGCCCATCAGTTCTGCCCCATCCTCAGATTTGTGAACAGAGCTAATGAGAAATTGGGGAGCCAGCTACAAGTAACTATGAATCATTGGCTCTTAAAGCGAATGACATCACTACTACTGACTGAAATCAAATGAAGGAATAAACATACAGTTGTAGCTGCCATATTATCATGTATGTAAACACTGTGAATATGACAGTTTCTCTCTAATATTAGTATGTGTGTTTTTCTGGTTTTCTCTAAGAGCTTATATACAGTGAGTAAAATAAGTATTTGAACACCCTGTGAATTTGCAAGTTCTCCCTCTTAGAAATCATGGAGGGGTCTGAAATGTGCATCTTAGCTGCATGTCCACTGTGAGAGACATAATCTAAAAGAAAAAATCCGGAAATCACAATGTATGATTTTTTAATCATTTATTTGTGTGTTA
>BRDA01022455.1:0-10842 GCA_036984385.1 Crenuchus spilurus
AATGATACATTCTCTCAGTTTAAACTTTTGATCTGTGATTTGTGTTCTATTCTGAATAAAATATTAGATGTTGGCACCTCCACATAATTGTATTCCACAATTTGTTTAGTGTCCCAACTTTTTTGGAATCCGGTTTGTATAAACAGCAGGAAAAGTAAATTCAAACACAAGAAACCATAAACTTAGCCATGAGCACAGAGTGAAGGGTGGGTTGCCAGATATGTTAGTTAAACGGTAACGTTAATTTTAACCCTCTACAGCATGAATTTTTATTTTAGGTGGAAAAAAATATTTCATCCTAGTTTTTGGGAGTTTCAGGGTCCCAAATAATATATCAGTCATAAAATGTGTCCCCCCACCCCCCTACCCCCAGATTTAGGTTTGTTGCCTCAGGGCAACAACATGCTATTTGGGTACTAGAACACCAAGGTTTTCTATAATTATCATATAAGTGGAATGAGGAACAAACAAGCATTTAGCACATTAGAATAAGTTTTATTTCACGAATTCCACAAATTGTTTATCAATCAGTGGGTTAGAGATTAATAGTGTGTTTCTGAATGTGTGTTCCTGTGGGGTACAGATTGAGTCAGTGTTTATCTTTTTTACAACACACAGTCTTAATTATTCTGTATGGAATCTCAGGAAGCAGTTGTGATGGATGTGAAACAGAGGTGGTGTCACATTTTTGGCTCTTGGCTTTATCTGTAACTTTTGCATCCTTGCATTTCCCTTTTTTTCATCCATGACCATCCAGTGGGCTGTGGCATCCAGACACACATCAGGGACTGGATTGAATGTAGTGGGTCTTCTCCTCTTTTCTTCATACTCTCTAGCAGTTGTAGAACTGGGATGGCCTCTCTAATGCTCCAGATTCTTGACACTTTTGCAAAAGCTTTCTGCGATAGATGACGAACATATAAAGCCTCATCTGTTCCATGTTTCTCATGCCAGTGCTGCTGCAGTCTCTCTTATAGTAGAGCAGCCAGGCAGTCATGATGGTCATGTCGATAAAGTGGAACATCAGCTGGTGGTACCACTTCTTCTGAAATGTTTGCACATCAGTTTCCTGTGAGCAATAATTGATAACTTCAAACAAAAGTGGTCTAACTGCACAATGTTGCCCTGAGGCAACGAATGAAAAACTTCCATTTTAGTACATAAATAAAGAAAAAAAAGTGTATTTGCTCATTCAAATATGCTTCTTCACATATTCATGCATATCACAGATATTTTTATACAAAATTATTTACATTTAAAAATGTTAAAAAGTTACATTTATCTTACCTTTTGCTAGCAGTGTGTTTCGCCCCCCCAGGCACACCCACGCCCACATCAAATTTTTAAGTGGTCCCAGACTTATCAGCAGACTTAAAATGTGATGTTTTAATTCAAAAAAATTAAAGAGGCAGTGTGGGGGGTCTGTAGTGGTTTGTTTCCTGAGGGCTACACCTTGCCATAGAGGGTTAATTGATTTGGACGATTGATCACATCATTTGTTCTCTGTGTGGGGTTACGTCAGACTCCAATCTGAGCTGCAGCTTGCTAACATACTTAAAGTTAAACTTACTTTAAACTCACGCAATGCCAGGGAAATGTAGATTTATGGACAAATATAAGGCTTTTGGGTTGAGAAAGACCAAGACCCAGGACATGCAAAATGTGTGGAAAAACTTTAGAAATTTTGAATATGGGAGAGGCAGCGCTAGCTAGCCATGTGAAAGGTGCTAAACACCAGCCTGCTGCTGCTGCTTGTGACATCAACTATTAACGCCATCACTGGCTTCTACACTAGAGGTGGGCAAAGCTGGTATTTATATTGAGCAATACTCGTGTAAAAAGATCAATACTCAAGCTTTTTTCTTTCCCGCACATGGATTCATCAAATTTTACTCTGTGTAAGAGGAGCGCTGTGCTGCGTCACACAGCACGAAGCAGCGCACCCTCCCCCGTCGCTCCTCCCCCTTCACGTCTTTTGCATTTGCACTCTCACGTGGCTCAGCGCCAGCCAAACAGCCATGCAGGGCTCAGCCTGGTCCGCCCACTGAGTGCTCTCCTTATAGATTGTTTTAATTAGCTTTAAGTTATTTTTTTACATTCTTTATTTAAGAAAAAACGTAGAGAAGTGCACTAAATGGAAGAAATTCCTTTTTGGATTTTATTGTATTGTTCAGCTTGAAAAACAGAATAAGTTTTTACAGTATTTGTTGGTGTGTTCATTTTGTTGTATTTTGGTTTGTCAACCCTCTAGATTTAGTTTTAAGTTGTTTTGAGTGATATTTACACTCTGTTTATTTAAGAAAAAACTGAATTGCACTGAAAGGAAGAAAATTTCTTATTTGTTATTGTTATTCATAAGAACAATTCTTCTTTAAAAAAACAAAACAAAGAAAACTAGAATAGATGTCTAGTGAGGGGAGAATTTTGATTTGATTTTTGTATTGTGGTTTCTCCTTTTCTACCTTAAAAAATACTTATTTTCCTAATGTTTAGGCAAACTTTTTGTTACTGTTCCTTTTTTTCTGTGATAAAGCATTTGTTGTCACCTACAGTGTTTGGTGAAATTCTATCCTATGTCTTTTGGATCCATTGGATCTATGAAGCTTAAATATTAAAATGTATCAGTATCAGTATCGATATCGGCGATACTGGCCCTGTATTTACTTGGTATCGGATTGATACCAAAATTCCAGGTACCACTAGGGTTGCCACCCGTCCCGTAAAATAGGGAATCGTTCCGTATTTGTACATTAAAAGCCACGTTCCGTATTGAACCGATACGGGACGTGTTTTGTTCCGTATTTTTATCAAAGAGGGTGAAATAAGGTTGAACTGAGACAGAACGATATGTGTGAATCTGCTGCTCTCTCTCTCAGCCTCTATCGTGTTTGTGTGTGTGTGTGTGAGAGAGAGAGAGTGACGGGTCTTTGGCGAACGAAATGGCTCTTAGAGTCGACTCTTTGAAGTGAGCGATCTGAGCCGACTCGTGTCTGGGAGCCGGATTCGTTTTCCCCTCTGTTGAAGCCGCACGGAATTGTTGCATGCGCACAGAGAGAGAAGCTACAAAAAAACTCTCTCAGATGAAAACTCTCTGCATATGACAAAAATGAAATAAGTTTAAATAAATAAATGCACATATAAAAGACTAAATAAATAATTGCACACAAGTAATTGTACAGACAAAAACATTTATAAAAGGAATCTATTTCTAAAATTCACTGAAATATGGTCATCAGTATGGAAAGTGTTGGGGGATATGTGATTTTTCCTTTTGCATGATCCATGTACTCCTGCCTATATTTTAACCATAATTTACTTATTTTACTTTATTCTGCCCTATTCCTTTAATTCATGATCCTTTTGTGATATAGTGAACTATGTTGCAGCCAGATACATACATACATACATACATATAATTATTTTCTTTTTGTTCTGGTCTTTCTGTAAAATGCAAAACTCTATAAATATATAATTTAGAAAAAATATATGATTTCAGTTGTTTTTACATTTCTACATTTATTTAATTTCATTCACTGTTGAATTGACATTATTTTATTATTAGCTTAAGCTAAGCAGCCAAAGAAGAAGAAGAAGAAGAAGAAGAAAAAGTAAAGTCTTTCGATTTGGGAGCTGTAAGAGGTCTTTTAAGTAAACCAAGCCATAAAAGCCCATAACTGGTGCGAGTCATGACCAATGAAAGCGTTGTCTGCATTGATAAGATACACCTGAAAATGATGCTCTATTTTAAAAAATAGCATCTTCCGAAGGCAATTTTAGTCCGCTTTATAATGTTTCTCTGACAGTGTAAGACCTTTTATTATATTGGTGCAACATTCAAGCCACACTCAACCTGCAATGGAATCCCCCCCCCCTTATTTCAAAATCTGAAAGGTGGCAACCCTAGGTATCACCCACCTCTTTTCTATTCACTCCGGTGACTAACGTGACACCCTCTCCCCACCTGCAGTGCTTGCCTCTCAGCTACCATGAAACAAGGAACCATTTCAAACGCTGTGTCCAAGAACGAAACTTTAACTGCAGAGGTACTCTGGGCACTAAAAGTGGCTAATTCTCACTCTTCCTACAAGTTGTGTGAAAACAAAAGCCATCTTTTCCCAACAATGTTCCTTAGAAAAGTCATAGAAATGTATTGATAAAAAAAAGTGTATGAACCCTGCTTATTGTGATGCTCTTATATTGTGTTTAATTGTGTATCTTTCCTTCTTTTTAGGTATTAGTGATGGTTTTGTTCTAACAGTGTCTGAACTGAAGAGTAGTTTGGACTCTAACCTGTCTTTACTAGCTGAAATAATTCTCTTAATGGAGACAAAACACTGTTGTACATCACTCTGGATAAGAGTGTTTGCTAAATGCTGTAAATGTTATTGTTTTTATTTCTTACACAGCAACCACTTCTGATGGATGTTCAGGATTCAGAACAACAAACACCTTCTCAAGGCAAGTGTCCATAAGCCAGATGTCCTTCAGTATGACCTGGCAGATCTTCAGAGGGCCCTTAGGGCTTTATCATTGGCTGAAGACACAGAAATGCTCTTACATGCAAAATAGCCAATTCTGTTTATTTTTGACTTTAGAGATGACATGGCAGTGTTTACTAAGGAACGTGAAAAATGTAAGATCAGGTTTAATTGTACTGTATATTTTTAAAAAAACATTGACTACAAACAAAGACTGACTACAAAACAATCACAGGCTACCACTTTTTTTTTTGGACTACTTATTCATAACTACTACTTTTTTATTAAATTGAAACTCATTATAGTGTATATAGGTATGTGAATTTTTTAATTTATGTGCCATTCAATCACTAAAATGTAGTTAATAAAAATGCCTAACACTGTGTTAATTGTGTTTTGTTTGCTGTCTATTTTTATATTGCATTTATTATTAAAATATTCTAAAAATGCAAATAGAGATGTAAGGAACATAATTATTCTGCCAATGATTTTGGGAAAGTAGTGAATAAAGATGTCAAGTTCAGGTTGAACATCAAATTTAATTTTACATGGGGCTCATGGTATATCATTAGTATGCCTGTTTAGTGATTAATATAAACAAAGTGCTATTGTTCTACTAGATAATAGAAAGTAGAGAATGATTAGTCCTAATAAATTGTATACTGTTTAATGTAATTGGGTTTAATGGATCAATTAAGATGGATAAAGTTCTCTTCTAGTGCAAATCACTGTGTGGATCACGGTAAGTACAATATTTGCAATTTGATGGTTGCATGCCATTAGTGGTATAAAAGTAAAAGAAAATCAGTCCAAACATAAAAAATAGTTATTCTGGAAATGTATACATTACTGACTAAAAGCATCCTGTCATTAAACCATTTTTGTATATTTTTAATAGAAAATATGCCTATAATCCAATAACACTTACTACTTATTTTAAATACAAAATGTGATGTACATTATCATTTTAAAGTTTGTTAAATAAATTGTAGATTTAGCTAAAACAGTTGTGAATAAATATATGCATATAAAAATAAGTTCATCTTTATACCACTGATTATTCACAACAGTTCATAACAATACATGGATTGAATAGTGAAATGATAGACACTGGACTTAAAAACTGAGTTGGGATAAAGATTTTACAATTAAGACTTATGAGAGCGACAGCAGTAATCTTCACAAAAAGTCGCTTTTAATGTTTATATTAAACATTTACATCATTGTCCACTCAAAACCACAGCATTTCTGTTACCTTCCACGCTGCTAGGTGGTGCATGTCAAACTATGGTGTGCCCTGGAACTTCTGGTCTAGAACTGCTGGTCTAAACCAGTGTTGCCAAGTCCACTTATTATTAACAAGACTTTTGGCTTGTTTTTTTCTAAAGTCGCTTGCAAATCTTGTGACTTGTGGATTGGGGTTTTTTGGGCTTGTTTTTGAACGTGAAGTTACTTATTTGGGTTTGGCTTCCTTTCCGAGTGAATCTCTTATCTCCCAGCTCCCAGCCTGCCACACATCAATCAGTGTTGTATACAATATTTGAGAACTCATTGGATCCACTTTGACGGACAATGAGATCAAAATACACCAAACAAAATGCATTTCATTAATAAATCATACTGTTACATATGCCAAATTCTCTTTAATTTTGATCAGAGCTTAAAAGATTTAAGTTATTCAAAGAATTTAAGTTTTTCAAAGAATTTATTAAATAATTTGTTATTCAAAATGATTAAAATTGATAAATTACAGCCAAACCGAACTCATGCAGATAAGACACAGTTTAGCCACAGAAGCAGCAACTCTGGACAACAACGTTCGGGCTGAGCTAGGCAGACTACAGTTTCTCCGGACACCGGCCCGCTGGAGCAGAACCCATGCCGGAAGGAGGAAACGACACCGGCATCAGAAGCAAGGCAAATGGGGCGGCATGCTAGCCAGACTAAAGACTATCCAGACTATAGCAAATCGCCCCCCGATTCCATCTCTTTTCCTCTTCAATGTCCGCTCTCTGGACAACAATGTAGAGCTAACTCACTAGACTTCTTTTATCAGTACTTATAGCTAAAATTCAACCTCCACATACAGTCCTAAAGTAGTTTGGGTATTTTTTCATCATAATTAAGCCATAAGAACCCAGACAAAACATGTATATTGATACAAAATTCAAAATTCAATCATTTAAATCAATTGAGCAGTTAATTCTTATTCTTATTATTGTGATAAAGAGGGCATATGGCTATTTTAAGGTTAAAATAGTGATGTAATATAAATGACACAACAGTGCTGTAAGAAACTTTACACAGATTTTAAAGAGTCTGGAGCACATATGTCACCATGAACTCTTTTTGTTTAAGACACATGATTAGCTAAATTTGTTGTCTTCAGCTATCTGTCAACTTGGACTGTAATTACTTTTGAACATTTAGCTCACAATTTTCATATCATTAGTATAGAATGTAGACTACACATGTAAAGAGCAGGTACATTAATGAAGTGTAAAGGCAGAGAAAGTTGAGTAGTCTACTTAAAGTCCTGTAAGAATTTAATGTTGGCCTTTTGTGTTTCAGAATCACATGAACAGAAAAGTATTTGCCAAACCTGGCAATCCCTTTTTGAGCACCATGCATGTTCAAGCCAGCACGCCTGGACAAACTCAAGGCATCTCTGGATGATTTCTTTAATAGGCTGTCCATCATGAAGGTAAGCTTTCTACAGGCTAGTTTAATGTTTGGGTTATTGGCAAATGTATATAACAGATGGACATAAATTGACAATCTTCTGCTTAATGCATGATTACATAATTTAGTTAGATTGTTTAGTAATTTATTTGTTTTTGAAAATCATAACTTACTGTGCTTTTATACTTTTCTTTAATTATTTTAGGTTTTACTATTCACAAATGTGGGATCGATGAAGTAACCACCAAAGAGTTTACAAGTGCAGGTTGGTAATAAGCTCTTACTACTACAGAATACAAACATTTATTGTATTACTCGCATCAGATTCAAAACCCTGATGCTCGCCTACAAAGCAAGAAATGTACCAGCCCCTCCCTACCTGATGGCAATGGTAAAGTCTTGAGTTGCATCTCGAACCCTTCGAGCTTCCAGAATGGTTCAGCTTGACCCGCTATCCTTCAAGACACGTGGAAGACTAGCATCAAGACTCTTCTCTGTATTAGCACCCAGGTGGTGGAACAAACTACCACTGGCTGTTCGTATAGCAGAGTCCCTCACAGTCTTCACACACAGACTGAAGACCCATTTTTTTAGTTTCACCACACTAGTTTAAAACACTTATTGTAATGCATTGTAATGCTCTTATATTGTGTATAATTGTGTATCTTTCCTTGTTTTTAGATATTAGTAATGGTAAACAGTGTCTGAACTGAAGAGTAGTTTGGACTCTAACCTGTCTGTACGAGTTGAGATGATTCTCTTAATGCAAACAAATGTCACTCTGGAAAAGAGCATCTGACAAATGCTGTAAATGTAAATGTATTATTGCCTCTTTTCTTACAGAGCAACCACTTCTGATGGATGTTCAGAAACCTGTAGAGTGGATTCAGTACAACAAACACCTTCTCAGGGAAGTGTCCATGAGCCAGATGTCCTTCAGTATGAGCTGACAGATCTTCAGAGGGCCCTTAGTGCTTTATCATAAGCTGAAGACATAGAAGAAGTGCTCATACATGCAAAAGAGCCATTTGTGTTTATTTTTTACTTTAAAGATGACATGGCAGTGTGAAAATGTGAAAAATGTAAGCTCAGGTTTAATTGTATATTTAAAGAACCATAAAATGAAAATAAGATTGACTATGTCACATGTGTTATGTACCTAAAGGGCACCCATAATTTGAAACGTGCGCATGTACGTAATGACGCATGTGTTGCTGATCAATAAAGAAGCAAGTCATGTGAACTGCTGAGTCGTCTCTCGTCCATACTTTACAGACTACAAATCACATATATATAATCACAGGCTACCAAATTTTTTGCACTACTTATTCATAAATACTTTTTTATTCAATTTAAACTAATTATAGTGTATGTGAATTGTTTAATTGATGTGGCATCAGAGCCAGTAAAATGTAGTTAATAAAAATGCCTAACTGTGTTAATTGTGTTTTGATTGCTGTCTATTCTTATATTGCATTAATTATTAACATATTCTAAAAATACAAATATAGATCTAAGGAACATAATTATTCTGCCAATGCTTTTGGGAAAGTAGTGAACATCGAAATAGATTTTACATGGGGCTCATGGTATATCATTAGTATGTCAGTGTCATTAAAGTATGCCTGTCCAGTGATTAATATAAACCTAATGATATGCCTGTCATATAAACAAAGTACACCTGTACTATTGTTCTACTAGATAATAGAAAGTACAGAATGATTAGTCCTAATAAATTGTATACTGTATACTGTAATTGGGTTTACTGGACCAATTAAGATAGGTAAAGTTCTCTTCTATTGCAAATCACTGTGGGGATAATGGTAAGTATGATATTTTTGTTTGGACTTATTTGCAAATTTGATGATTAGTATGCCAGTAGAGGTATAAAAGTAAAAGAAAATAAGTTATTCTGGAAATGTATACATTACTGACTAAAAACATCCTATCATTAAACCATTTTTGCATATTTTTAATAGAAAATATGCCTATAATCCAATAACACTTACTACTTGCATTTAAATACAAAAATGTGATGTACATTATCATTTTAAAACTTGTTAAATAAATTAAGTTATAGATTTGGCTAAAACAGTTGTGAATTATCAGCATTCACAGGAAAGCTACTGCTGCTCCAGCCATGGTAACTTTCCGACGCAATCTCAAAGACTCATCACTCACCACTACTATGCCTACACTCTACACTCATTCTCCGCTCTCAGCGTAAATACTGGCACAAACACGCTCTGCTCCACGCTGAGCTCTTGTCTGGACAGATCCTATCTCACTGGGACCAGTTATCCAATGACATCTCAAACTATCCACACTAACAAGCCACAGCCATGGCTTAAAAATGAATCCCTCAGGGAGCTACGCTTAAAACTCTGGGCAGCAGAAAGGAAATGGCAAAAAAAGTGTTTCATGTCAGACCTATCAAACTACCAGTTACTCTTGGCTTCATTCTCAGACTGCCTTACAACTGCCAAAACCGACTTCTACCACAATAAGATCGGTTCTCTGACAGACTGTCGGAAATTATTCACAGCATTCAGATTGCTGCTGAACCCTCCAGCTGCTCCTCTGCCTACCTGCCTCACAGCTGAAATCTTTGCCTCGTTTTTCACCGGGAAAGTGACGGCCATAAGTAGCCAGTTCACTGACCCACCTACTGCCTCTGCTACTCAATCTATTTTGACCAAGAGAAATATATTCTCTTCATTTACTCCTCTCTCTGAGGAGGAGGCACTAGCCCTCCTAAGATGTAGCCACCCTACTACATGCCCGCTTGATCCGATACCAACAGACCTTCTCCTATCTACTAACTATTGCACCTACTATTATTCCAGCCATCACACATTTGATAAACTTTCACTTTCCAGCGGTGAATTCCCGTCTGCCTTCAAACAGGCTCAGGTGACACCATTAGAAAAGCCCTCACCCAACCCTGTCCAGGTTGACAATTATCGGCCGGTTTCGGTACTGCCTTTCCTCTCTAAGGTCATAGAAAGGGAAGTGTACAATCAGGTCTCTGACTTCCTCACCCAGAATGACCATCTTGATCGTAACCAATCTGGTTTTAAAAAAGGACACTACTGAAACGGCTCTGTTGGCCGTCACAGAAGCCTTAAAAACTGCCAGAGCCACCGGACAGTCCTCAGTGCTCATACTGCTGGACCTGTCAGCAGCCTTTGACACGGTCAATCACGACTTCTTATTATCTATGCTTTCAAACATGGGTATCTCGGATAAACCACTATCATGTATCAGATCCTACCTCGCTGAGCGTTCATTTAAAGTGTCATGGCTAGGACAGCTGTCCTCTTCGCACTCACTGTCCACCAGAGTGCCTCAAGGCTCGGTACTGGGACCCCTTCTTTTTTCCATTTACACCACCTCACTGAGACCAGTTATCCGCTCGCATGGCTTTTCCTACCATTGCTTTGCCAATGATACTCAGCTTTATCTGTCATTCCTGCTTGATGATGACTCTTCCATCTTGGCGGGAATATCTCATTGCCTCTCAGATATATCCTCATGGATGAAGGATCACCACCTACAACTTAACCTCTCAAAGACTGAACTACTGATCTTCCCTGCAAAACAGTCGGTTCAACACAACCTCACCTTGACGATCGACTCTCTCTCACTCTCTTCATCAAAGGTTGTTAGGAACCTCGGGGTT
>BRDA01022457.1:0-12439 GCA_036984385.1 Crenuchus spilurus
TTTCCATCATAACTATACTGTAAATATTCCCTCCATACAGCATGTTAATAGTATTTTATAGTCCATCTGTATATTTTTTTGATTACAACACACATGATACATATAATCCTCAATACGCTGTAATATATTCACATTTATATCTACCTCAATATATATACACTTCTATAATTTATTAATATACATATATATACACACATATATATTTTGATATTTCAGATTATTATTCTGTATATACTGTACATTTTGCACTTGCTGCTTTTGCACTTCTGGTTAAATGCTAAACTACATTTCGTTGCCTTGTACTTGTACATGTGTAATGACAATAAAGTTGAATCTAATCTAATCTAATCTAATCTAATCTAATCTAAGTGCTTCAAAGAAGGAGGACCACACATGGGAGGTGAATTGGGGTCCACAGTCTGAGAGGATATTCTCAGGGATGCCATAATTCCTGAACATGTGGTCAAAGAGGGCTTTGGCAGTTTGGAAGGCCGTGAGAATAGTTTTAAAAGGAATAAAGCATAGGGCTCTGGAAAAACGGTTTATGACTGTGAGTATAACAGTGTTCTTGTCAGAAGGGGGGAGGTCAATAACAAAGTCTATGGCAATATGGGACCACGGCTGATCAGGTACAGGGAAAGGCATGAGTTTGCCAGAGGGCAGAGTTTTGGGGATTTTATATTGGTCACACACCGGACAGGGGGAAACGTACTTGTGAATGTCTTTGGTTAACGTTTCCCACCAGTATCGAACCGATATGATCTGGCGGGTTCTACGTTCACCTTGGTGGCCTGCGGCTACTGATGAGTGGCTCCAGGTGAGTATTTTAGGGCGGAACTGGGCAGGGACGTAGAGCTTAAACGGAGGGCAGTGTTCGGGTGCTGGCGAATTCTGAAGGGCAGCTTCGATTTGCTGGTCAACATCCCAGCATATGGCATAGGCGAAAACATGAGGGGGCAATACAGTTTCAGGTTCCTTGGGTTTTTTGTTCTCATCCGCGTAAGTGTGAGAGTGTGTCTGGCCGACCGTTTTGGGTCCCGGGTCTGTAAGAGACTGAGAAGTTAAACCAGGAAAAAAAGCGACCATTTTGCCTGACAAGGATTTAGTCTTTTGGCAGTTTTCAAACACTCGAGATTTTTGTGGTCAGTGTTCACTGTGACTGGGAATTTGACCCCCTCCAGCCAGTGTCTCCACTCCTCAAATGCCAGCTTAATGGCCAGTAGCTCACGGTTTCCAATAGTGCAATTACGTTCGGCTGGTGTGAGTTTGTGAAAATAAAACGCGATGGGATGTAGACGAGATGGGGCTCCTGAATATTGGGAGAGAACAGCACCCACTCCCACCTGGGAGGCATCGACTTCAAAAAACAAGGCTTTGTCGGGGTCAGGTTGCTGGAGGAGGGGTGCTGAAAGGAAAGCTCCCTTTAATGAGCTGAACACGTGGTTAGCGTCAGCGGTCCAGCGCAGCTTTTTAGAGGAGCCTTTTATCAGAGCTGTAAGGGGTGCCGCTATGGTACTATAGTTGGCTATGAAGCGGCGATAGAAGTTGCAAAAACCCAAAAAACCTCTGCAGTTCTTTGACAGTGGCGGGGAGAGGCCAGTTTTTGATGGTTTGGGTTTTTCTACGGTCCATGACGATGCCCTTGTCACTAATAATATAACCCAAATAGGCTATCTGGGGTACATGGAACTCACACTTTTCTGCTTTTACATAGAGGTGGTTCTCACGGAGCCATTGGAGCACTAACCAGACATGGTGGATGTGGGACTGGAGGTTTGGTGAAAAAATGAGCAGATCATCCATGTATGCCAGAACCCAGTGACCTAAAATGTCTCTCAGGACGTTGTTGATGAACGACTGGAAGACTGAGGGGCTTATACTAAGGCCGAAAGGCATAACAAGGTATTCATAGTGCCCCCTAGTGGTGATAAACGCAGTCTTCCACTCATCACCCTCACGAATCCTGATGAGATTGTAGGCACTCCGTAGGTCAAGCTTGGTGAAGATAGAGGCTCCACAGAGAGCTTCTAAGGAGGATGGGACTAAGGGGAGTGGGTAAAAATATTTATTACTGATGGCATTAATGGCTCGATAGTCAATGCAGGGTCAGAGGCCACCGTTCTTCTTTTTGACAAAGAAAAAGCCAGAGGAGACTGGAGAGTTTGAGGGTCTAATAATGCCTTGTTCTAGGGCTTCTCTGGTGTATTGATTCATAGCCTTTTACTCCTCTTGTGTGAGGAGGTAGGCCTTGGCTCTAGGGAGGACACATTGTTCTAAAAGTTCTATGGCACAGTCAGTGGGCTGGTGTGGTGGTAACGAGGCTTTGGATGGTTTTTAAAAAATGTCTAGAAAGTCACTATATTCCTGGGGAATGTGAATGTCTGCATCCATGAGAGGGCTCTCCACGAAAGTGAAGGAGACTTGACTAACTGGCTGGAGAATGCAGTGTTTGTGACAAAAGGGGGACCAGCTAAAAATGTTCCTATTTGTCCAGGAGATAACCAGGTTATGAGTCTCCAGCCAGGGCAGGCCGAGGATAATGGGGAAGGAAGTGGCTTCTAGGGCTAGAAATGACATGAGTTCAGAGTGGTGGTTGGCTATGAGAACTTTAACTGGGACTGTCTGTGTGAGGATCTGTCCTGAGGGCTGCCATCCAGAGCTGTGATCTTCAAGGGTTGTGGAAGAGAACGTGTGGGGATATTATGTTCCTTGATAAGGCTGCTACTGATGAAGTTCCGTTCCGCTCTAGAGTCGATTAGTGCTGCAAAGGAAAAGACCCCATCAGAGCAGTATAGTTGAACTTGGACTGTGAAGGAGTGTGAGAAAACAACCATGGTGGGGAGACTCACCATGTTAAAATAAATGTCACACTGCAAGAGCAAGGTGGCACATGCATCTGGGATCCTTTTGAACTTTTCCAGCTTACTCACACGAAAGTTTCGGTTTTGGCGGCAGCTGAGTGGCTGTTAGGAGGCCAGTGAATCTTTTCAGTTCCTCCGTGAGCTTATGAACACTGGAGGCGATCTAGGATAGTTGGGTCTGCTGCTCTGTCTGCAGTTTAGAGAGGTTGTCTATAGAGAAGGACATACCCTGGAGGGTCTGTTGGTGCTGACCCAAAAGCTGTCCCTGAGAGGACACTGCTTTCTGCAAAGCTTCATCCTCTGTTGTGGTCTGCATGGTTGGGCGAAGTAAACTGCGAGGAGTGGAGGTGATAATGAAAGCAGACCGTGTAGAGGTTAATTGAAGGAGCTTTAATGGGAGAGTGGTGTTTGCACAGAGAGTTCAAGATAAACACAACAAACAGAGAGCAGCAGCGAGGGAGCTAAACAATGACTAGACACAAGGCACTGAAGCTAAGTCAGGCATATGGTGAGAACACAAGAGATACACACACTAAAGAGAAACAGACAAGGCTAACGAATGTCTTAGACAGGTTCAAGGCTCTGAGAAAGTCAAGATGAACAGCTAAACGCTGTGAAAGCGGCTTGGTAAGACACCAGCTGGTAGCTTGCAGCATTACTTTGCCCAGAATGACTGGAGAGCAGTGTTTAAGAAGAGTTCTGGAATTGAGAACAGGTGCGATTAATATTCAGGAGAGCGACCTTCGCTCTCTCCTGTGATTGGCTGATCTCCCAGGCGAGTGCAGCACTGGCGGTGGCACGCGAGTGCCAGCAGGTGGAACACGAGTCCTGACACTCAGGTTATCTTTATCTGATATAAACATTTGTTTGATAACCTTAAATATTTAAGTGAGCCAAATGTGCAAAAAAAAAGAAAAAAAGGAAAAAAAAAGAAATCTGAAAAGGTGCAAATACTTTTTCACAGCACTGTATACTGAATGTCACAAGAGCTGCCAGGTGATGTGGGGTACTCCAGGTTAAATTGTCTGGACTGACAGCTGCCTAATTAAGCACCCTCTCCCTACCGGCTACTCTTGCTGACCACTATGACAAGGCACTGTTCTTCTTGAACACTTGAACAGGCCTATTGTTTGAAGATGGGGTTGATTAGGTGCACAGGGGCACTGATTCACCAGACCTGTTGTCCTCACCAATACCACTTCCAGCAGCCACACAAGCTTTCCTTTAAGGTTTCATATCCAAGTACTAACAAGACCCAAACCTGCTTAGCTTCAGTGGATTATGTTGTTTGCCAGAGAGTTTGTCCCTTTGCCAGTTGGTGTTTATATTTGAAGTTGCCTGCATCATATTAAAGAAGTCTCACTATAAGACCATTTTATGACCACAAATATGAGAAGCTGAAAAGCACCACTATAACACAAGGATATTTAAGTGAACTGCAGCAATATTCAATCATCTTCACTCATTTTTAAGAGCTGGCTGCAGAGCACAGTGACACTTCTCTAATGTCAGGGTATCAACACCTTCACAAAAAAATTGTTTTTCTACCAGTTTAGCAGCATAACAATCAAAACTTTTTCCATAAAGAGCACAAAAAGTTGGTTCATAAGAAAATAAGTTGTTACAGTCATGCTAGTGTGCATAATAAAAGAATGAGTCACTCATGAATCTTATCTTATACACACACACACAGACAATTTTTTTAGATTACCCAATTCACGTGACCTACATGTTTTTGGACTGTAGAAGGAGACCACAGAAGAAACCTATGCAGACACGGGGAGACCATGGAAACTCCACTCAGATGGGGACTTGAACCCAAGACCCCAGCACTGAGAGGAAAACGTGCTAATCACTAAGCCACCGTGCCACCCACTTAGAACTCTATAGTCACCTAAATACGGTAGTCATTTACATTAGTGTGGTTAAGGACATAATGACACACTCCAAAAAAAAAAAATAATAAAAATGTGTGCCTGTGGTGGTGAGGTTTTACTTTTAGTGATCACAGTAAATCATATTCTATCCTAAACCACATTGACTAGTGTGTGAGAACTTAAGATGTGTATGCAGTTTAATTAAGTTTTGGTGATGTTATTTTTACAGAAATCTTTGGGCTACTTGAGCTGAAGTGTTTGTAAGCAACATTAGTCCCCCAGTTCCAGTTCTAAATCAAACAATTAAAATTTGAACTTTAAACATGTTTGACTGAGGTAAGTGGGGGAAAAATGTAAATCTGATTTATGACTTCACAATTTCTTTGTAGAATGTATTTTAAAAGTAGAATGTGTTTTAAAAGTAGAATGTATTTTAGAATGTATTTTAAAATACAACCAAACAGAATTTTATAACACTTGGATTTTAAAGAATCAAGAAATGGATTGATTGAGACTGTGGCAAGCAAATGTAGCCTGGTTTTTATGAGCAGTTAGACCTGCTTCTATGAAATAAATGGTTTGATAACTACATTACATTAATAGGTCTCTTTTATTCATTTCATAATATGCCTGATGTTTTCAACGACAGTAGTCAGACCAGTTTAGCAACTAAACTCTTACCACAGAGCAATGCTGTTGTAATATGTGCAGAATCTTGTTTCTTGCTGAAATAAGCTAGGCCTTCCCTGAAATAGATGTCACCAGAATGGCATCATGTTGCTAAAAATCCTGTATATAAATTGATCAGCATTAATGGTGCCTTCACAGATGTGTAAGTTGCCCAGACCATGTGCACTAATACACCTTTATACCATCACAAATGCTGGTTTATGAACTGTGTGCTTATAACATGCGGGATGGTCCCTCTCCTCTTTAACCTGGAGGGTCCATAACTTTTGCAATATCTTTGTCAGGGAAGGCTTTGCTTATTTCAGCAGGGCCAAACCACATTCTGCATTTATTACAACAGCATGGCACTGTAGAAACTGTCACCAGATGCTTGGCCTCATTCTAAATAAGATTTATTGTCTCCAGATGTTGACACAGTACACACTTTTAATGACAATGGTCATTCATATTTATCCTGAAGTCTTCACAAGCATGCATGCTAATAGTCAGTGGTAGAAATATAAAAAAACACCATTCTGTGGTTTATAATGTGAGAGACTTTGTGGTATTTATGTGAAATAATGCCTCAGTAGGCTTTTGGCAGTCTGCTTAAAGAGCTACCCTTCAGCTACTATTAAATAAAATTAATTTTGTCATGAATGAGATACATTATTTCTTTTGCTTTTAATGAATCTCATGAATGGAAAAAAATATTTTTATTTCATAGTAGCTGAAGGCTTGCTCCTCATGCAAGATGGCAAACGCTTACTGAAGCATTATTAAATATAAGTACGACACATTCTCAATTTATACCACAAATTGTGACAACTGAATTGTGTTTTATTGACTCCAGACATAGAGTGACTAGAAAAAGTATACAGAGCACTCTTTTTAAAACTTTTTCCACCTTTAATGTGACATGTAATCTGAATGATAGAAAATTAAATTGAAATCCACCAACAGTTTTTTTGGTATTCAGACATTTTATATTTGCAGAGATTCAAAGAAAAATGCAAAATGTGCAGAGTAATGCAGGAGAATGCAGGAGAGTGGATTATGATTATTTTTGAACACAATCAGTGTTGGTAAAAACATGATTTTGAGCTTTTATCTTCAATTGAAACTTCAGCTTTGGTGATGTGCTGCTATCATCTTTGCTTTGGCCATGTTGTGCTATGTTGACTTGAAATGTCACTTAATGTGTAATGAATGTAAAATATATGACAGTATACCTTTGTTTGACAGTATACATTATGTTCGTACAATTAACATTTTTACAATGTTTTGATGTGGTACTGTATTTGAATGCTGTCTGAACACTTTTGAAGAAAATACTGCTGATCAGAAGTATTGCACCATGAAAATTTAATTAGAATGTTCTTTTTGTGTGACAATGTGTGTGTGTGTGTGTGTGTGTGTGTGTGTGTGTGTGTGTGTGTGTCACTATGACTGTAAAAGTATGTAATTAAGGAGCTGACCTAAAGCCCCTGCCCATCATGAATAGCTTATCTCAGTTGAAGTGAGTTTGGCCGTGTAATACAAAATGGGCAGTGATAGACACTGTCCATCCACAACATTTCACAGTCTCTCTCTCTCTCTCTCTCTCTCTCTCTCTCTCTCTCTCTCTCTCTCTCTCTCTCCCCCCTTCTTCCTCTACATACACAGGAACAGTATTTCCCAGTCCTGCTCCTAAGGACTATTAATTGTTAATCCCGTCCTTATCTAGCAAACCTGATTCAATTCATCAGCTCCTTAGCAGAAGCTGAACTATAGATTGGATGGAGTTCACCATAAACAGGTAAACATTACCATAAAAATGATGAGCACCTGAGTCTTGTCAGAGTGTGAAATTTTAATGTTTGTTCAGTTACCTGGGTTGTCAGGCCACTTCATTAAAACCACCTTGTTGTATCAATTGACTTATTGTCCATTGTATCAGCTACACATGCCATATAGGTGTCTCACTTAACAAGTGTGCTCTCACACTTAAAAAGAGTGCTTTTGAGTTTTGGCAGTGAAGCAGATGGAGTGACAGCAGGGACAGCCAATCACATGTTAGCAAGAAACGGCAAAGCCAATTGCCAAGCTTGTCGGTGCTCTAAAGGGAAACAGGCTTCAGCTGGAGCAACCTGTTTTCTGCTTGGTCCTACTGCATAATTTGTCTCCATTAAATAGAGTGTAACAGTTTTTGTCAATCTAAGCTTTAATTCAAGTGCCTTTATTTGGTGGAAAAAAAATCACACATTAAGAAATAAATTTTTTGAATGAAATCATGTGTGCCACAATTATTGGCACCCTTGGTTTTAGTACTTTGTACAACCTCCTTTTGCAAACAAGACAGCACTTAATCTTCTCCTATAACTCTTCACAAGATGAGAGAATACAGAAAGAGGCATCTTCGACCATTCCTCTTTGCACAACCTCTCTAAATCATCCAGAGTCCTGGGTCTTCTCCTATGCACCCTCCTCTTCAGCTCACCCCACAGGTTTTCTATTGGGTTGAGGTCTGGGGACTGAGATGGCCATAAGAGGAGCTTGATTTTGTGCCTTGTGAACCATTTTTGAGTAGATTTGGCCACATGTTTAGGGTCATTATCTTGCTGAAAGACCCAGTGATGACCCATCTTCAGCTTTCGGGCAGAGGCCACTAGATTTTGATTAAAAATGTTCTGATATTTCACAGAGTTCATGATCCCATGTATCCTTACAAGGTTCCCAGGTCCTTTGGAGGAGAAACAGGCCCACAGCATCACCGATCCACCCCCATACTTAACAGTGGGCCTGAGGTGTTTTTCTTGCGTACTCATCCTTGGTGTTATGCTTACAGTGTTTGTTACTAAAAAGCTCTATTTTGGTCTCATCTGACCAAAGCATGCAGTTCCAGTTAAAATCCCAGTACTGCTTGGCAAACTCCACCCATTTACGCTTATGAGTATAATTCAGAAAAGGCTTTCTCCATGCATGCCTCCCAAACAGCTTGTTGGCATGTAGATAGTGCCTGATGGTTGTTTGGGAGACCTCATGACCCCAAGATGCTACCATTTGATTAAATTCTCTTACAGTGAGCTTTGGAGAACTTTTTACTTCTCTTACCATCCTTCTCACTGTGCATGGTGGCAAGATACACTTGCATCCTCTTCCAGGCCTGTTTGTCACAGTTCCAGATGTTTTGAACGTTTTTATGATTGCTCTGACTGTAGATAAGGGCATCTGCAGGTGAGTGGCTATTTTCTTGTAGACATTGCCTGATTTATGAAGCTCAACAAACATCTGCCTTACTTGAATAGTGTCTTATCTTGTCTTTCCCATGTTTAAGAGTGAGTAAAAGAAATAGGCCTTTGTGAGATGCCATATTTATACCCCAGGGAAACAGGAAATTATTAATTACTAATTAAATGTTCCTAGATACTTTGATCCACTTTATAAACTACAGTAGAAATGACAAAAATGGTTCAAATACATTTATTTCCAAGAAATTGATAATGGTGCCAATAATTGTGGAACTAATTATTTCTTAGTCAGGATTTTTTCTTTTTCTTTTTTTTTAACTTGAGTTGAAGGTTGCTTTTTACTAAACTTTTTCAGAGTGAGATTATTCTCCTGCAATAAAAAATTTATTTATTTTAAGGCTTTTAACACATTTTAACTAAGGGTGCCAATAATTATGGAGGGCACTGTAAATAGCATGAGAAAATAAAGCTAGACTATATAGAAACACAAAATACAATAAGAAATAAGAAGTACACAAACAAGTCCAATACATTGTGTGCAATGTAAGTGGTACAATTGAGCAGCAATACAAAATGACCAAAAGTGTAGTTTAAGTATGTTAAGATGAATGTTAAAGTGCACTGTGAACTGACTGCAGTGTCTCTTAAGAGTACAGTAGTTATACAGTTATACAGATTATGTGATATAATATATGATATAATAAAGTGTAGGTGCAGCAGTACAACGGGTACTTGTTTAGGAGGGTGATGGCCTGGGGAAAGAAGCTGTGGAGGTGGCGGTTGGTCCGAGACTTTAGGGCTCTCACTTTTGGTTTCTGTGAAGATGGTAACTGCTGGAAGAGAGAGTGGCCGGGGTGTGAGGGGTCAGCCATGATCTTTGCTGCCCTCTTCTTCATTCTAGAAGAATAAAGATCTTTGAGGGTGGGGAGCAGACAGCCGATGATCTTCTCTGCACATCACACTGTTCGCTGTAGCTTACATTTGATGTGCAGAGACACAGAGCCGAACCAGACGGAGATGGAAGATGTGATGATGGACTCTATTACCGCAGTGTAGAACTGGACCAGCAGTTTTTGTGGCAGCCCAAATTTCTTAAGCTGTCTGAGAAAATACGGGTGCTGCTGGGCCTTCTTCATGACTGCAGTGTTGTGTATGTCCCATCTGAGGTTCTGCTGGATGGTAGTGCCCAGGAATTTGTAACATTCAGCTCTATTAACTGTGCAGCTGTGAATTACCAGTGGAGGCAGGGGGAGGGTGTCTTTCTGAAATCAATGCTCATCTCCACAGTTTTTTGTGTTTAGCTTCAGGTTGTTATCTTCACACCATGACACCAGCCGCGACACTTCCTCCTGGAACATGGACTCATTGTTGTTTGAGATGAGGCCAATCAGGGTCATGTCATCTGCAAACTTGATAAGTTTAACAAAGTCACTGTAAGAAACACAGTCACTGGTATTGAGAGAGTAGAGCAGGGGAGAGAGAACACAGCCTGGTAAAGCACCTGTGCTGAGGCAGAGATGGTCTGAAATGTGGTCACCCATCTTGACATACTGTGTCCTGTTGGACAGGAAGTTGTGGATCCAGTAGCATACAGATGGGAGGATACTTAGCTGCCACAGTTTGACCAGTAGGAGGTCAGGGATGATGGTGTTAAAAGCAGAGCTGAAATCTACAAACAGCACACAGCTATAGGTGTTGTGAACATCCAGGTGTTGCAGGAGGATGGAGAGAGCGAAGTTAATGGCATCATCTACAGACCTCATAGCCCTATACGCAAATTGCAGAGGGTCCTGGAGGGCATGAGACATGACCTTGAGATGCTGAAGTAAAAGTCTCTTGAAGCACTTCATGACTACAGATGTTAGGGCAACTGGTCTGTAGTCGGTCAGGCAGCAGATCTTCTGATTTTTGGGAACAGGTGTGATGACAGAAGCTTTGAAGCAGAAAGGCACAGCAGACATGGACAGAGACTGATTGACGATTTCGGTGAGGATGGGTGAGAGCTGTTCAGAACAGTGCCTGAGTGCGGCAGGTGACACACCATCAGGTCCAGGAGCTTTATGGATCTTCTGTTTCCTAAGAACATGTCTGACCTGCTGTCCAGTCAGAGTAATTGGTGGTGGAAGGGAGGGGGTAGTGGAGGTAGTGGATGAAGGTATGTTGAAACTGAAGGCAGTTGGGAGTGAGATGTGAAGAGGTTGCAGAGGTGGAGGGGAGGGGGTAGAAGGTGTAGATGTATTGGAGCTGTGAACAGATAGGTGTGAGGTGTGAAGAGGCCATAAACTACAGGTAGACTGAGCTAAGGGGGAGATATTACATTACATTGCATTTAGCGGACGCTTTTATCCAAAGCGACTTACAATAGTGGGAAAGTACAGATGCGAAAAAAAAATTAAAATAATAATAATACTAGAGTTGTACTAGTATTTACTAGTACTAGTATACTAGAATTAACATTTGGATATCGAATGCTGAGTGCATATCAGTACTCATGGGGAGTATTTGGGATCACTAGAGCAGGTGCTCTTTGAAGAGCTCGGATTTTAGGAGTTTCTTGAACCCAGTGAGGGACACCTCTGCTCTAGTGGTGGTAGGCAGCTTGTTCCACCCTCTGGGAACTACTGAGGAGAACAGTCTGGATTGCTTTGTGTGAATGTTAGGCAAAGCAAAGCGACGTTCAGTGGAGGAGCGCAGCGACTGGGCAGGGACATAAGCTTTTAAGAGCGAGTCTAGATAAGAGGGAGCCTGCTCTGTCATCACCTTATAGGCGATCGTGCAGGCTTTGTGTTTGATCCGGGCAAAGCCTCAATGAGCAGTGGGGTGACATGTGCCCGTTTTGGATGGTTAAAAACCAGACGTGCTGCTGCATTCTGGACCATCTGAATATCCATCTGAGATATCCTTTGAGATATCCTTTGTATTTCAAACCTTAAATAGAAGTTATTGAGTTGGTTAGGCAGCAGTGGGTCTGCTGTGACGTTTGGAGTTTTGGTTTTGTAGTTATGGTTTTAAGTCCTTTCAACAGTCATTTGAAGAGAACTGTTGCTCCAATTTTTCCCTTTATTTATGTTTGCCAGCTCTGACACCTTTGTTGAATGCATACTTTGCTCTTTTGTATGTGTCACGGTCTCCACTTCTGAAAGCCTCTTCCTTGGCGGTGGGCAGTTTGCTGATTTCATTAGAGAACCAGGGTTTATTGTTATTATGAAAATAGATGGTCTTTGAAGGGATGCAAGTCTCCTCACATAAGCTTATATATGAGGTGACTGCATCTGCATAATCATTCAGGTTATTATTAGCTGATATAAAGGACTCCCAATTGGTAGAGTCTAGACATTCCCTCTGATTCTCAATGGTGTTGGGAGACCATGTCCTCATTGATTTCACCTCAGGCTTAGTGGTTTTAAGCTTTTGCCTACATGAGGGAATGAGGTGAATGAGGGAGTGATCAGTTACCAAGCGGGGCACGTGATGTAGCCTGGTATGCATCCTTAATTGTACTGTAGCAGTGGTCCAGCATCTTGTCTTCTCAGCAGAAGTTCAGCAGTCAGGCTGGTGTGGTTGAAGTCTCTCATGATGATGACAGGGGAGTCTGGTTGTTCATGTTCGATATCTATAATCTGATCAGCTAGCTGTTGTTGTGCTAGACTGGCTTGTGCCAGTGGGTGGATGTACACCCCGACCAGAATTATACAAACCGGATTCCAAAAAAGTTGGGACACTAAACAAATTGTGAAATAAAAACTGAATGCAATGATGTGGAGGTGCCAACATCTAATATTTTATTCAGAATAGAACACAA
>BRDA01022460.1:0-25243 GCA_036984385.1 Crenuchus spilurus
ATGTCGTTATGTTTTCCATTATGCTGTTGTGTTCTCAGCTTTTGTTTTTGCTTTGTAAATGTTGTTGTGATGTGACTCCGTGGGCCACCGTAATTTTTAGACAAAGTCATTTTGAGACATGACTCATTATGTTGAGATACAAAGTCATTATATTAAGACATAACTCATTTTTGAGATACTAATTATTTTAAGACATTAGTCATTAATTTGAGATACAAGTCATTTGAGACAATACTCATTATTGTGAGATACTTTGTAATTATTGTAAAATATGTTTCCAAACATTGACGACTTGGAGTTTCAAAAATACTAAGTTAGTACCTCAATATACAGACATAGTAGTTCATTAATAATTCTTTTGTAAAATAGCAGTAATGTGCTTTCACAGCTAGTCATGTGTGTCAGAAGTTCATTATGTTAAATTAAGTGTTCTGAATTTAACAAATTCATGTGGAACATCAAGAAGATCTGAACTAAACTTTGTTCTTCAGAGTATTGTTCACAACATATCAACAGGCTCCTTTTTATGTTACTTTTAGTGTTATTTATGTTTATATGCATTTTTTTCTAATCATGTGTGGAGTTTTTTTACAGACATTTCCAGGATAAATAATTATAAGTTTATGGACAACACTGCACATCTCATAAAATTAGAATATCATTACATTACATTACATTGCATTGCATTTAGCGGACGCTTTTATCCAAAGCGACTTACAATAGTGGGGGGGGGTAATCATGAAAAAGTTAATTGAAAAAGATAAACTATCATATATTTTACATTTGTTATACATACAGTGACATATTTTAAGCCTTTTTTATTTAATGTTTAATATTGTTTGAATAGTAGTTTATTCAAACTCAAAATTAAATATTTTATTCATTTGAGATTCTGGATTTTTAATTTTTATGAACTATAAGCCATAAAAATCAAAAGTAAAACAAAAATAAAGGCGTGAAATGTCACATTACATGTAATGAAGTTTTTTATTTGTTTACTTTTTTTGTTATCTTTCAATTGCCAAGATACCTTCCAAAATACTGAAAACACTTTATTAAGATCTTGATGTAATATAGGGGTAAGGTTTACTGTATTATTATTGAGTAAGATATGTTATTAGATGATGTGGATTAATATAAAGATCAGTATGAAGACTGAAGTAACTTCTGCTCTGTGAGATCGAGAGGCTGTATCAGAGTTGGATGCCTGTCTGAAGATGTCCAGAAGGACAGCGGGAGACAAGGCTCTGTACTTCGCAGCTCTGCTCTACTGGATTTTGGGCCGAAATGAGAAGGCCAGAGATTATGTAGAAAAGATGCTAAAGCTGTCCGGCACCTCTGCACAGGTTTGTGCCGATGAATTTGTTTGTTGAAAAAGTTGCATGAAAGCTGTGATGCTACTTTGTGACTGATTTTGCATAGAAATGGCTTTGATACTGTAGTTGCTAATGAATCTATCAAATTTTATGGTGAAGCATTAAAGATACAATACCCATTAAATCCGAATTTGTGTGTTTGTTGACAGGGTCTTATTCTTAAAGGCTGGATTGTCCTGACTTCTGAAATTGATGTGGAACGATCTCAAGCCATAAGATACTTTGATAGTGGCTTGCGTGACTCCAAAAATGTATTTGGATTAATGGGAAAGGTACAGTAAATATAATTATATATACTACTGCACTACTTAAAAGGTCTAGTCTACAGTAACTGACTGTTCCCATCTTTTGCAGCGTAATTGTTTCATGTTTTATTTGTCATTGACCATATGTAATGTAGGGTGGGTAACACAGCTGACCCCCCAGTGGCAGACTGGGGTTTGATCCCTAGTTTGAGCAGTTACATATTACTATTAAGAGTCTTTAGACAAAACTCCAAAACACTGCATTCACCTACAAATGTAACATGATTGTAATTGAAAGTCACTCTGGATAAATGTGAATGCATTATTTTTGTAGTGGACCATACTAAGAACAGTAACACCAGCATAGTGCAGTAGTATCTGCTGAACTGGTATGAACATTATTGGACACATCTACATTATATTTGTCTTTATTTGTATACACTCCGTGCTGATAGAATGGGACAGCAGCACATTCCTTGTACAGACTTGTATAAAAGCATCCAGCATTGAGCTCTGGAGCAGTGGAACTGTGTTCTCTGGAGTGGTAGAGCATCTTTGCTATGAGCTGGATTGGAGTTTGTGATCTATAACTAATCGTCCAGCGTAATGTAATGTTCTCATGGCTGAATACAGTCAAATCCTGACAGCAATGGTCCAACATCTAGTGAAAGTCTTCCCAAATGCATAGATGCTGTTACTGCAGCAAAATGGGGATTCTTTATTGCAGTTTTTCTCAGTCGATTTGGTGCATTTCTCACATCATGGTTAACATTCTCATTACAACAAGTGCATTTCTTACAACAGTTAGTGCAAACAGCAAAACTCAATGAAATACCTGTAAAAGCCTGTACCTCACTCAAAATTCTTTGTTTTTGCCTCAGAAGCAAATATTTGTCAATCAACCAGTCAGTGCCATCAGAATGTCTAGTCTGTGTATAATTGCCTATGAACAAAACAGTCAAATTACTTTTGATTACAAGAATGCTGCACATTCTGTTTTATATCAGTTGAAATAGTACATTACAACACAAACTTACAACACAAAGTCACACATGACTGTATGTGGAAGACTGACAGCAAGAAATTGGACTGGAATCAAATTTATAGAGTAATATTCTTTTACAGAAATGTATTGTTCCTACTGCAATTTTTTTGACAAACTTACTCTAAACATTCAAAACAACCTCAGGCCAATGATGTTTCCACCACACCTTCTGCATTTTGTACAAACCGGATTCCAAAAAAGTTGGGACACTAAACAAATTGTGAATAAAAACTGAATTCTGAACAGGCTGAATTCTTCATGGTGAGACAGAATGACTCCCGTGCTCTGGATGTGATCAATCAGATCATAGCCACCCATCCTCACTTCATTCCAGCTCTCATTCTCAAGATGAACATGTGCATGTCTCTCTATGACTGGGAGCAGACCGCTGAAGTGGCTGAGAGGTAGGCCTGCTGTTCTTTTGCATAAATTATGGCTTAAATGTTGTGTTTTTCTCCTCATGTGAAGTATGATTTAAGTATTTTCTCAGTGTTTCTTCTTAAATCATGCAGAATTCTAGAGACAGATGCACATAATTTAAAAGCCCTTCAGATGATGACTGTAATTTCTGCAGCAAAGGATGGTGATGTGGGGAAGGTAAGTATGCAGACTTGCTATTTGAAACAGCAGCAGTTGGTACTCTCTTTTTTGCTTGGAGTAGTAGACTCTGTTTATATGTAACACTTTTTTTTATAAAAACACTTTTATAACTCTAATGCAGGTTCTGTGTAGCGATCTTCTGATCCATCATCATCAGAGTTTAATGGTTTTGTGTTACAGGTTATAAAGTATCTTCAGCTTCTTCTGAGTTCAGTTGAAGTAACAGAGCCAAACACTCTCAGTTTGCATGTGGAGGTCACGATGCCAATCAGTAGACTGGTATGATTTATTCTTTATTTGGTCAGTAAAATGAAGCATGCATATAAATTACTCTAATAACAAATGTAGAAAACTTCATTAAAACAGAATTCATACATAAAAATGTCAGTCTATGCAGTCCATAACTTTTCTTTTGACTTGTAGAATAGCAAACATTTGGATTAGAACAGGTAGAAGTCTACAGTTATTACATTTATTATTAGCATTCTGTATTGACAGGTTATTGTCTGTACTTCCTTTTTTCAAACCCAACTTAATCTCAACAGCAATTAACACAATGCAAAAATAAATATTCTTTTTCTTCTGTGCAAAATGAAAAAAAAATCATTAAATAAAAAAATTCATAATCTCTCATTCATATTATTTTCTGTTATTATGTTATTTGTCCATAACAATTGCAGGGTGGAAAATATTTGCTTCAGACCTTTTCATTTTTTGTTATTTTGAAACTGTAAAAAGATGTCATTTAAGCACAAAAAGGTCTTGCTTAATATAGTGAAATATTCTGTGCATACCTTTATGCATTTAGAATTTTGGTAATTTTTACTCGCTTAGCTATTCACAGGAATGGAAATTTTTAACAGGGTGCACAAACCTTTGCTTGCCACTGAATTATTTTTATTTTTGTTTTACATTTACATTTACAGCATTTAGCAGACACTTTTATCCAGAGCAACGTACAGTGCTTTGTTTCTGTTATTTTTTGTAGACTATAGAATATACTTGCATATATAATATAATATAATATAATATAATATAATATAATATAAGTATATAGAATATACTTGTACATTTCCAAAAAATTAAATATCATGAAATATATAGTTCATAGGGCGGCACGGTGGCTTAGTGGTTAGCACGTTCGCCTCTCAGTGCTGAGGTCTTGGGTTCGAGTCCACATCTGAGCGGGGTTTCCATGTTCTCCCCTTGTCTGTGTGGGTTTCCTCCGGTTTCCTCCCACAGTCCAAAAACATGGAGGTCAGATGAATTGACTACTCTAAAAAAAAAAATGTCCATGTATGTATGTATGTGTGTGCGTGTGTGTTCACCCATCGATGGACTGGCGCCCTGTCCTGGGCTTAGTTGAATAGTGTAATGCCCTGCCCTGCGCCCAGTGAGGGGGTAGGGGACTAACTGCGACCCTGATAAGGATTAAGCGGGTGTGATAATGAATCAATGAATGAATATAGTTCAAAAATATATAGTTTAGTTAATAATTTAATTTAAAAAAACAAAACTGTTGAATGGTAATTTACTAAATCTCTAAATTAAATATTTTCATGATATTGAAATTTTTTGTGATGCACTAGTACAGACTCAGTGTTTATAAAACCTTTATCTCCCTTATTTTCCCATTATGAGCTATAAACATTTCTTCTAAAGCAAAATGCAGAACCTAATGTTTTGATCCACTATATTTTTTTTTCCAACAGTGTGGACACAACAGGGATGTTGTGCAGATGCTGACAGTGTTTGTGCAGAGAGTTATGTCCAGAGCTCTGGAGGATTCTGCTATGGCTTCTGAGCTTGGATACCTTCTAACTCTCCAGCACAAGTATAAAGAGGCCCACAGATGGTACACCAAGGCTCTAAATATAGACCAGGGCAGCGTAGCTGCATTAGTAGGTACGTGAACCAGAAAAGTAGTTTGATCAGCATTTGTCTCTTGATGTCTACCATTACTAATTCACTGGTATAGGTGTTTGATTTGTTTCTGAACTGAATTACCAATAAAATGGCTTCTAGTTTGTGATGCACTTATGTTATTACCTGTTACTAGTTATTGATTCTTGTGTGTAGGTATGATCAAGTGTCAGCTGATGGATGGACAGGTGGAGGAGGCAGCGCAGCAGCTGGACTTCTTCCATGAAGTTCAGCAGTCACTTGGGCGGTCAGCGGTATGTATTTTATGATCGATTAGAATTCCCCAAATTTCTGTCATATGTACTTCCTGTCACAAGGCTGTGACCAGGAGGAGTCAGAAGACAGTGAGATTCCAACACAAAAGATTTAATAAAACAAGTCACAGATACTGTGGCTGTAAACAAAAAAAACCCTACAAACTTCTCTGTAACATGGGTTGACGTACAATGACGGACAACAACTGAAAGACTAGGAAGGTTTTTAAAGAGTTTGTCTAATGATTAGACAAACATGAAACAGCCAGCTGTGGAGTGAGAGACAAAGTGAAGGTGCTTACAATGATACATGATGACATGACTTGGCTGGCAGTGTAGACAAGACAAAAGCACATGGTACAGCACATGGAAAATATGTAAACAGAAAGCACGTGACAGGACAGAGGTGGGACTAATGACATAGCAGCAGCGGTGGTATGGTCACACTTCCACAGTCCTTTAACAATAATTCAAGTACTTCTTCAACTGCAACAACCCAATATAATGTTTTTTTTTTTTTTCATTTAATAAGCCATATAAAATAGACTTTAAATCTACAATTAAAGTAGTTACACGGAATGTTTTAAAAACAACAGTAGTTTGAAGTGTACTCCAGTTCTTATACTTATATACTTTTTATTAGATAATTTGCTTTACATCAAAATATGTGTAAAGAGGTGTACCAGTGCAGCTCTAAAAAATAAAATGTCATGCAACAATTCATTTGTGTTCATAATTTAATTCAAACTCTCATATATTTCATAATAATTAAAAAGTCACATATTTCAAGCCCCTTTTTGTTTTAATATTGATATGCTTTGAATAGTAATTTACTTAAACTACAAATATTCTAATAAATGAGAAATATTCTATTTTTTTATTTGAGGTTCTCCATTTCTAATATTCATGAGCTATAAGCTGTTCTGATCAACTGTGAACAAAAAAGGCTTGAAATGTCACTTTATGTCTAATGAATGGAAAATATGAGTTTAGCTTTTGTATCAAGTTATGAATAACAGTTGACTTTATTCATTATATTCTATTTTTTTATTTACTTTTATCTTTTTGATGTGACACTGTACACCAGAAAGAAACAGGATCTCAAAGGTTTAAAAAAGATATTTGGATTGTACAGAATTATACAGATCGGATATATTACATATATATTGTATTTCAACATTTATCCGGCCCACCAACTGACACATGCAAGGAACCTAGATGATGTATCTACATCATTATTTATATTTTATCTTTTTATATATATATATTTTTTTGTTCCTAATATTGGATATTTTGATGAATACATTACAGTGTTTTGCTATCAAAATAAATTGAAACACCCAGCCAACCATTCGGTCATGCATCGTACTTGGAGATGGAAACCAATTGTCGCTATCCAGAAAAAAAACGAATTATAATGATTTCAAGATTTTCATGTTTCAGTATCAATTAGAGCACAGCAATTATCTTTACATTGTATGAACATTTAATGACAAATGGAAAAACAAAAATTATGCAAAACTTTTACATTTATGCCCTTCTGTGGACTGTTTCCATTTTGAAAATGTGTGTATTTGGACAACAAATTGCTGGTGTAGTGGAGATTGTTTGTTAAATAGTACACACACAGGCTGTGGTTTAGTTCTTTGGAGATGTTGCTGTGTTTTTATTGCTGAGAATTAAAAAGTAAGATGGGATCCCATTGTTTGGGTAAAAAAATCCCAACTTCCTAGTGTATTTTTCATAAATTTTACGCATATGTTGTCAGTCACAAATTGCATGTCCTAGTGCATCTCGATAAAGTTAATTTTTGTAAAATGTCATATATGATATTAATTACATTTAAAGTGAAACCTTTTTTGTTTATAGCTCATGACAATCAGAAATCCAGAACCTCAAATTATTAGAAAATTTATTTTAAGTTTGAGTAAATTACAATTCAAACAGTATCAACATTCAAACAGAAAAAGACTTGAAATATGTCACTTTATATGTAATTAATAAAAATATGACACTTTACCTTTCTGAATTAAATAATGAACACAAATAAGCTTTTTATAATCTTATTTTTGGAGATACAATAGTATCTGACGTTACACGTGCTGCATATGAATATGGTTTCGATTACCAATTAAGTTAATGTGTTTAAAGAAAGAACTAAAAGCAAAATGTTACTTGAATGTCTGTTACACACTCACATTAAGTAACTCTCCTGCCTCTGCTGTGTTCATGGCCCCACCACAGTCCCCGTGCCACGTTTGCTTACGTTTGCGGTGTGCTTTTGTTTACATTATACATTTGTTTATGTCTTTATCCCCACGTGCTTTGTTTGTTTATGTCTTCCACGTGTTTTTTTAATGTCATGTCTCCACCCCCAGGTATGTCACGTTGTTGTACTGCCCTGCCATCTCATTACATTGCTATTTAGCTCCCTCATGTTTCCAAAATCTTTGTGAGCCATTGTTCATCTTGTATTGCCACTGCCACAGTCTGTTTTGTTTATGGAATAAAGTCTCATTTTCTGGATCCAACACTGTAGTCCGTCTCCTACAGCACCCCCAAACTGACACATTACATTATATTAAAACAAAATTTCAGTTATTCTCCATTATTCTACTCTCCTCAAACTCTTTGTTAACTTTTACGAGTACCTCCAATTGAGAAACTCTAAACATTGTCTATTGAGCTGTTCACCATCCCTGTCCTTATCTGGCAGGAAGTGACACTTCTTCAGGCAGTGCTGGCCCAGAAGAAGGGATCTAGCCTGGAGACTGTAGGTACTCTGCTGAAGGAGGCTACAGAGCTACATCTGCAGACCATACGAGGGCTCCCTCACGGTGTAGATTACCTGCAGAGGCTCAATCTTAACTTCCTCCTGCAGGTTGTTAGCATGCATCTTGCTGACAGTCAGGTACATTTCTTTGCTTTGTTGCTTTCTCAAGAATAATGAGACATTTTGAGTATTTTTGACATTTTGTAGCTTGTTATTTTAAACCTTAAAGGGAAATCATACTCATTTGTTAATTTCTTCAATATTACATGCTAAATGCTTCATTTAATAGAAACTGTGTAATTATAGATGTTGTAATACAAGTAGTCTGATCACTGTTTAAAAATGAATGAAGGAGCTTATAATTAATATTGCATACTGTATATCAGCCAGAAAAGACAGGCAGTATATGAGTCAAACATAACTAAACTAAAACATATGATTTGGGTGAAGCTCAAGTTGAACGAACTCAAAAGGGTGTGCAGTAAGTTGTCTTAAAAATTTAATTTGGGCTGACATTCATATTTACACTACAGTGTAAATGTAACATTTACACTACAGTGTAAAACTGAAGAAGACATTATTTACCAGTTCACTGGCAGTTGTGGAAAGCAGATACAGTGCCAGTCAAAAGTTTGGACACACTAAATTCAGTTCACATTCTCATTCACTGTTTTTATTTTGGGCACACAACTGATGTCTCAAACACATTAAGAGGCAAGAAATGCAAGTCATGAACTCTTGACAAGACACAGCTGTTAACTGAAAGCCATTCCAGGTGCCTACCTCATAAATCTGACTGAGAAAATGCCAAGAAAGCTGTCATCTAAGTAAGCACCTACTTTTGATTTGTTTAACACTTTTTTATTAAATAATTACATATGTATTTCTTCACAGTTTGGATAACTTTAGTATTAGTCTAGAATGCAGATCATTTTTACATAATGAAAAACCACGGAATGTCCAGAAGGTGTGTCCAAACTTCTGACTGGTACTGTACATATTTACATATATATTGTAAAGAATAAAAAAAAGTTGACTATTATGAATTGTTTAGTTGTTTAGTTGGTTTGTCTAGAATACTGAATTTTGCATCAAAAACACTGGTTATATTTCAGTCACTGCATTATGAAGACATTTTCAAAACTCACTGGGATTCCCTTGCAAGGACTTATTGGAATTTCTACACTTTTCTCACTCTTATAACAAATTAATGATCAATTCATAATAGTCACTGAATAACATTAATAATGGAATAAGCCTGAAGTTGAAATTTAACATTTGCAGGATATACCATGTGATGCTGGTCAGGCTCATCCATTCGGACTGAAACACTCCACTATGATTCTTGAGGCTGCTATTAAAGCTGCTCCTGGTGTGTTAACCAGCTGCTTCTACATGGCACGTGTCAAATTCCTTTGGGGTAAGATTTGCTATCAGTTGTTAAATCAATGATTAAAAGTCATAACATGGAAATATAATTCTTTTAATTTTTTAATTAAACATCTATGTAGAATGAGACTTTTAACAGCTTAGCTGTGTATTTAAAGGTGACCAGGCAGCTGCTCAACACTTTCTGAACCTTTGTCTGGAGAAAGAAGCCACCATGCCTGAAATCCACCTTTTACAAGCCAAAGTTTACCTCCAAGCTGGAGACTTCAGCAAGTGTCTGAGCAGTTTGGAGTCTGGTGTCAGCTATAATTTTGAAGTAAGTCCAACTAAGTGAACTTCAGTTACCTTTCATTCTGTTTTCCTTCATTAATGCATTTTTTGTACATTATTCAAAAGCTCTGTAATATTGTGCATACAAAGAATCTGTTATACTATACTAGGGTACATAATGACCCACCCTAATGTCACTTCATCTGTCGTGCACTGTAAAAACAAAAGTCAGGCTAATTTTAAATTTATGACAAATTACTGCAATTATTTTGTGAGTTAATTCAACTTGAGGTAAACTCAAACATCTTAGTTTAGTGAAATGTTCTCCTATTTTTTTTTTTTAAATACTCAGTTGAGCATTGGTAATCATTATCAAATATATTAATATTTTAATGAACTTTGCCTCTCTCTGTGACTTTTTGCTTCACATAGCACCACTAGACACCACCCACAATGCACTCCCAGTTTTAGACAGCTGTATCATCACCAGGGGTTTGAATTCACTCCTGATCTGGGGCCAAATACACCACTTACTGCCACAAAAAGATAAATGTAGTGCTAAACAAAGCACATAGAACAGGTTGTTATAGCATTAAAATAAATGGTGGCTTGTTTGTTAGCCTGTAAGTGGAGCAGCTCTGCTTGTTCACTCTGTATCATTTGAATGAGCATTCAGACCTCACAAACAGGGAGAAAACAAAGAGGAAATTATGTTGCTGTTTGACGAAAAGAATCCTAGCTGGTGTGGAAATTGGACAATAATATAACTTGTAATATGTTACATTTAATGGTCTAATTAGGAGAATATTTGTCTAAAGTAAGAAGTTTGTGTTGAGTGAACTTCACTTGAATTAATTCAAAAAAGGACTGCAGTAAGTTGTCTTAAAATTTGAAGTTGGACTGACTTTTTTTACAGTTTAACAATGAAACCTCACACTACATTTGAAGCATTTGCTAATAATGTGATTTTTGCTAATGTTCTATAAAACTTGTCCAACCTAACAATATTAGAATTTGTGGGCAGAGCATGAATATATGAATTATAAGTGTTGTGGTGTTTGCAGTTACGACAGATGCCTCTGTATAACCTAATCAAAGCCAAAGCTCTGAAGGGTAATGGGCAGCTGGGGAAGGCCATCCAGTGTCTGCGCATGGTGATGAGCATGCCAGGGGTCAGTAGGGTCACTGATGGACAGGAAACCGTATTCTCACTCAGTGAGCGAATTTCAGTGTTTCTGGAGCTTGCAGATGCCCTACGGCTGAACGGAAATCAGGTATAAAGTGCTTATGTACATTGTTTTTGGTATGGTTACGACCGCTGCAACACCAAAAATTGTATTATTGTAAAAACAAACATTTGTTCATTTGTACTCATAAATCATTTAAAAATGTAAACTACCATATATTTTTTATTCATTACACATAAAGTGACATATTTCAAGCTGTTTTTGTTTTAATGTTGATTCTGTTTATGTAGTTATTTACTCAAACTCACTGGAACTGGATTTCTGATTTTCATGAGCTATAAGCCATATTGATCAACAATAAAACAAAATAGCTTAAAATGTCAATTTATGTTTAATTAATATGAAATTAATGACAGTTTACCTTTAAATTCTGAACAACAATGAACTTATTCATGATATTCTGATCTTTCAATGTGGCCCTGTATGTCATTCTTTTCTGCACAGCATGAGGCTGCAAAAGTCATGCAGGATGCAATTTGGCAGTTCAAGGATACTCCTGAAGAAATGCGTGTTATGGTGGCTAATGTAGACTTGGCCTTAGCTAAAGATGATATCGATACAGCTTTCAACATACTGAGAAACATCACACCTGGCACGTCCAGCTATATACAGGCCAAAGAGAAGATGGCTTATATTTACCTGGAGAGAATGAGGAACAAGAGACTTTACATAGAATGTTACAGGTTGGTGCATGTATGTATAAAGATTTATTCAAAATTTGTGCATAATTCATCCATTTAGTGAAAAGATTCTGATTTCTCCGACACTAGTGATGATAGGAAACATGGGTCATCATGTCTATCCACAAAGTGAATATAGCCTTTTTATTTATTGTTCAAATTAACCTACAGATGCCTTTTGAGTCTTTACATGTAATTGTGATGATAAAATGCTAATAAGCTTTAACGTTGCCTGTCCTCATTACAGAATGTTTAAGGTGAGGTTTAGGTTTTTAATTAGAGTTTTCTAATATTTCAGGGAAATATGCAACCAGCTCCCTGGACCTCACTCTAATATGTTGCTGGCTGATGCTTTTATGAAGATACAAGAGGTACTGAATTTCTGTATGCAGGTAGTTTTTAAAATCATAAACAAAAATGGTAATGGGCCCCAAGTGGCTCAGTGGGCTAAATCTCTGACACTATGACCAGTGGATTGCGAGTTCGAATCCCGGTCATGCTGTTCGCCATCGACAGCCTGAGCCCAATAGAGTAATAATTGGCCATGCTCTCTCTGGGCCCGTAGATGGTTCTTTCTCTCCATCATTTTCACACTACAGTGTTCACTAGCTCAGGCAGTGGCTGAATAGTACATCAGAGCTGGGTACGTAGTGCATAGAGTCTGGGAGTGCGTAGAGTCTGGGACGTCCCAAAGTGATGGGAGAGCCCCTAGCAGATGGAATGGGTTAATTGGCTACTACATTGTGAGGGGGAAAATTAAAAAAAAAATGGCAATGAAAAACACTTCTCAATATTTATAAAAAAAAAAAAACATTTGTTTTATCATAGCCAGAGAAAGCTATAGAGGTCTACCAAGAAGCAATAAAAATGGCACCCAAAGATGCTGTTTCTTTTGCAAAGAAGATAGGCCAAGCCCTGGTGAGGACACACCAGTATGACAGGGTAAGTTTCTAAAAAAAATGGGACCATAGTTTGAAAGCTAATAGAAAAGAACCAAGTCTTTGCTCAGCTTTAACTCTATATGGTGGTTATCCCCCAGGCAGTTAACTACTATGAGACTGCCCTCAGCACCAGCATGGATGACTCGTTGTGTCTAGAACTGGCAGAGCTTCTGTTTAAACTCAAGCGCTTTGAAAGAGCTCAGCAAATCCTAGAGAAGTGCTTGAACCATGAAGACAGTAATTCATTTATAATTTATATTTTAAATATGCATTCATTTGAATATTTATTTAGACTACATTTATTATCACATTTTAATATTTTTTTTTTTATAAATGTAAGGTTGTGTGTTATAATAGGATATTTGTCTGGTCTTTTGTAGGTACTAATCTGACCACTATGATGAATGATGTGAAGATTTTAAGAATATTAGTTAAAGTGATGCATTCCAAAAATGAACTCTGTCTGGACAAGTTAAAACAGGTAAGTGATATTCTTCTAGTTTCAAATATATCTTAACTACACTGTAAGCACAGTGAATATACAGTACATTCACATTCTGTATTCTGTGTGTGTGATATCATCATCATTAGAAATAAACAATGAAAATGGAAATAAATAAAATCTTACTTTCACTTTTGACATAAACATTGACTCTATAAGGTCCAGTTGAATACTTTTCAAATGAGTCCATTTTTTGACATAATCTAGACCATAAAATGAACACTGCAAGAAACTGTGGCAAGTCAGATAGTGAATACATTTTCTATCCACTGGATATCCCTTAAAGTGCAATTAAATTAGTCACTAATATATTGGAGAAAAATCCACTGTTAAATAAAACCTCTTGACTGTTTTCCTGACATCATGTGAAAGACTCTGAAATTACCTGAAAAATATAGCTTTTTGGCCATCAGAATAAATGCCATGTGTAGTATCATATAAACACCTTCCCCATCATGAAGCATGGTGGTGGCAGCATCATAGCTTTCTGCGTAAGGTCCTGAAAGTCAAGTGAGCGTAAAGAGTAGAAAGAATGCAGCTAAATGCAAGGAACATCTAGGATTATCTTAGAGGATAACCTTAGCAACTTTGTGTGTTTGTAGATTAGATTAAACTTTTTGCCAGTGTGATTTGCACACAACAGAGTTTGAACTCCACATTTAACCCAGTGAAACACACACAATAGGCTGTGAGAGCATGTGCCCGAATCGGTGAGCAGCCCTATCTATAGCACCCAGGGAGCAGTTAGCAGTTAGGTGCCTTGCTCAAGGGCACTTCAGTCATGACCTGTCTGGAAATCGACCCGGTGACCTTCTGGTCACAAGATCAGATCCCAAAACTGATGTAAGTTGAGTACATTCAAAGCACCTTTTTAGTGTAGGAAGATGCATAGAGTCTGAAGGGTCTTTTAAAACAGAGGAGTCATACAGAAGAACAAATGAGTAACTAAGGTAGTTTCTGGTCCAAAGGGAAGAAAGAGACTTGCTCCCAGAATATTAATCAAATAGTTTCCATGAGTCAGGCATTATTGACATTATAGCATATAATATGTAGACACCAGCATAGTAACTAATCAAAAGCATCTTTGTTAAATGCTTCTCTCACCATTTAACATACTCTGATTTCCTGGAACATTTCCACTGATATGTAGATCTATGAGCTCCAGCAGAAGATTGTGAGGCATTTGCCATTTGATCAGCCAGAGAAGAGTGATGAGCAGAAGAAAGTGGCAGCAGCAGTTTGTTGTGAGCTGGCCCGAGAGTTCAACAGCAGTCATGATCAAGAGAGAAGCAAGCAGTTCTACACAGAGGCCCTGAACTACTGCCCAGATGACACAGAGGTCAGTGTCCTATCATCTGACAGGACAATGGCCATTGTGCTTGAGAAGCCATAGTCAGTAAGGGAAAGAGTGTTTTTGAAAATGTATAGTTCCTATTCTGAAGTCACATTAAACCACATTACTTTAACAATTTGACTGAAATGTGCATCTAATTATTAACAACCGTTGTGCTGTATTTGGCATAATCTTTGAGAATTATGTGACTTTGCAACTGTAACCTGTTAGTACACTACATTGCTTAAAAGAAAAATTGTTGACTTCAATTGTTATTATTGATGCATTAACCCTCTGGAGTCTGGGGGGGTTTAGACATTCTGATGTAGTCCAACATATCCTATCTAAAATTATTTTTTTCCAAAGTGTTACATAGGCTTGTGTTCAACACAAACTCAGTCAAATCAGTAAGTGTCATAAATCTCTATTTTGATTAAATCTGCTCTAAACTTTGACTTTCCAAAAACCTATTTTCAGATTTGATGATATATTGTGAATAAACACTCTAAACATTTCTAGTCAAGACTTTTGAGCTCTGAACTGAATAAACAGAGCTGTTACCTACACATTGATCATTACTGTGTTTATAAATTGTGTGTGGCTTTATTTCTAAAGCTTAACAAATGTAAGCTGACACTGTCTTTCTCTCATTCAATGGTTCCTAAATTTTTTTTTGTTGGTCTTTGTTTATAGAGAAATCCCCCACGTATCCTCTAACTAACTTTCCGAACTGGTTCATTACAAGATCTGTCAACTCCTCTATCCACATCCCACAATACACTTCCACTATTCCCCCCCCATTTGTATATAACCTGGACCTCTTAATAGAACCTATATGCACTCGGTCACTTTACCACCTTCATTTCATTTTACTGCTCTATTGTTTATATTATCATTATTGTATATTATTTATTCTTTTATTTTTATTGTCTATTGTTTACTGTTTATTGTCCCATTGCTGCTAATACCCATTGTCTTTTGGTTTTTGCCTTCATTGTTTATTTCTTTCTTTGCTGTAACTTGGGTGGGTGAGTAACACAATTTCAATCCTCTGTATGTCCTGTACATATGCAGAATTGACAATAAAGCTACTATCTATCTATCTATCTAGAGACCAAATGGGCATTTTCACACACTCCTCAGCTGCTATTTGTCCACTGGCATGTCCAGAATGCCATGTTGTTATAATATGAATGGCAGATTGCGTCAGTGGGCAGTAAAATATGTGTCTCTGCTTATTTATGCTCCTCTCAAAAATATCTAAAATATATTTCAATTCAACCATTATATCCTGCTGGCAGCAAAACAGACTCCAGGGGGGTTAAATTATTTATCTTTAAGGTTAGGTGTTTACAGGGATTTTATATTGATTGTCATTAGGCATTATGCAATAAATATTATCTGTACCTAAACCCATGGCCCATTCATTTTCATTTTTTTCCCCAACTGCAGATTAACCTCCAGATTGCTCAGTTTTACTTTGAGCACCATAAACTGGACTATTGTGAAGACCAGTGTTTTAAAATACTGAAGCAAAATGAAAACCACACTGCCACCAATATGGTACTGTCTGTATACATCGTTTACTGAGTCAGTTTTTCAGGCATTTGGATTAAATTACATGCATACCTTGCTACAAATTCAGACATCATATTTGCAAACAGTTCCATGTCTTCTTATCAAAAATAATCTCCTTCTCTCTTTGCATTTCACATGCCTTTAGCTGTTAGCTGATGTGCTGTTTCGGAAAAATCAGAAAGAAGAAGCCATCAAGCTCTACACAGATGTCATCTACAAATATCCAGGTTTGTTTTTGAAACAAATATTGATATATGTATAGCTATAATCAGCGTGGCTAAGATAAGGTGACCAGATGTCTGAAATACAAACCAGGACATTCACAGTCCAGCGATCAATATGTAATTAAAATATTCAGTATTTTTATCAATGAAATACAAAATGAGGAAAGCTCCTATTTCATATCTTGTGTGTATTGCAGGCTAGTCTACATTCATGTAATTTAGATGCCTATGGATTTTAAAAATACATAACACATGGTAATACAGTCATGTAATGCCATCCCTGCTTTTAATCCCTGGCTTACCTCATGTCTTGTGATGTTGTTGACTCACTTGTGCCTCTGATTGAGCTTTATGTAACAGTAATATGTAAAACTAGGTGAGCAACTGGTAGAAGTGTTTGCTAGAAATCATTAGTCATCAGTCAGTTGGTGAAAACGAGAACAATGCCCATGTCTGCTCTGCCATCAGGTCTTTCTCATGACCTTCCAATGTTGTTTCTAATTCACAGATAAAAATTGGGATATTTCTGGGTATAGCTCAACAGGGGAAAGCCACCAAAATTGTGACTGTCCCCAGAAAACAGAGACATAGAAGATTTAGTTTGTGAATATGCAATTTTTGACACAACTGTTTCTGTTTGAAATAGACAACTTCCATGCATTGGCTAAGCTTCTCCACATGCTACGCTGGGTGGGCAGACTGGACGATGTACTGCCCTGCTTTGAACTGTGTAACACCTACTCTCCAACTGCAGTTACAGAACCAGGTTACAACTACTGCCAAGGCCTTTACTATTGGTCAGTCACAACCAGCATTTCAAAATCTCATCATGTTCATGCCTGTCACAACTTGCATTTCTATGTGTTTTAGTGACCAACTCAAATCAAATTCCAAGAATAGATGCTGCCCATATTTACTATGTCAGACAAAATATACAGTATTACAAGTCCTTCATTCTTTACATGTATAAACCTGTCTAGTATGAAAATGATTTATAATCAAATACTTATTGATTCAAAAGGAACAATGAGCAATTTTCACCATTAATTCTTCATGTTATAAATCAGCCATTATACTGACACCCAGTGGCCTGGAAGTATCAGGAATTCTGTACTAAACTTATTTTAAACATGGCTGCTCCCATGTGGGTGACCAGCTTTAAGAAGCATAAGCTGGATTATTTTCTTTTAGTACAGAATCAAATGTTTGATTTTATTCTTCTCATGTGAGTTGTATTTCACATAAAAAACATTAAAATAAGAAATATCCACTTTCATTCATTTTTTCAGGTGAAATGACTGATTGCTCTTTCATGGAGCTAAAAATTCAAATGACTAATACTGTTCACAGGTATTATTGAATATACAGTGGAATCTTGACTTACAAGTGAATCAACTTATGAGTTTTCCAAGATAAGAGCCATCAACAAGAAAAAAAACAAACCTCCTTGAAAATGAATATAAAACAATATAAATTAAGTGAATTAGACTGTTCTGCCCAATTAAACACTAAAATGCATTCAAAGTGTTCTTACATTCTAAAAATGTTGATAAATTCCCACATTTTTCATCCTAAAGTTGAAGTTAATGGCTGGTGGTTTGTTTTTAGACACACATACCATGTGAGGGAGGCACTGATCCACCTGAGCCAGGCCAAGAGGGACTCACAGTGGGGGGAAGATGCTGTGGAGCTGATGGTGCATATCTGTCTTAACCCAGATAAGGTTACATTTGGAGGAGAGGTGTTTGAAAGCCCAGAAAATGGCCAGAAGTAAGCCTGACTCTGCAATGTGAATGCCCTTAAAGATCACTAAATTTGTGTATACACTCACAATTACAGACTGTAGTCAGCTCAACACATCACCACCATGTCAGTCTTACTGAAGTGCGGAGAATGATCCACAACTCAAATAATAAGTGCTCTGTGGTCCTGATCATTGAAGAACAGGTTGAAAAAAGGCTAATAAAGTATACAGTGAAGTCTGTAATTGTATAAATACAAAGTGTATTTTTAACTACTGTACTGTATATGCAAGTGGAGATGTTTAAATGAATAGTGAGTGTAGATACAATACAAGGCATCTAATGAAGTGAAATTCTTTTAAGATCAGATTCTTTTTCTTTGTATGATCAGCCAGTCAGTGAGTTTTCTTCCTGTTTTGTTGCTCTCAGTCCTCCATTGATCTTTGATGGTGGGAAGTTAATGGGAATAAGCATGGCCCAGGATGTGCTGAAGGCATTCCGACCCCACTCTAAAGCTGACCAAGACAAAGCCATCATCCTTTACAACCTCTGCCTTGTCCACAGCAAGGAGACAAAGCAAGTGGAGGAAGCTGTGCTTGCCCTGTCTGACATGGTGGCAAAGAATGTAAGTCTGGATTTAAAGTTTATTGGAACTATTAGCAGACATTTAGCTTCTTATATATCACTGCATATTATTGTTTACATGCACAGTCACTTTGTTGCTAAATTGTACTCCGCTTCTGAGAGGACATTGAGAATATTATTAACTGGATGTGATAACACATCACAGCACAATTACCTACATAATATTTGTGTCTCACTAAATTAACACTCTTACTACTCTACTTTATACAAAATATATGTCATGTCATACGCCGTCATCGCTTTGCGATGGTAGGCTGCACAGACGAGTCACTTTTTGACTTCATTTGTGCTCTGTGGGATAAATAGACTGACTAAGCATCCCAATCTCTTGTCAGCCCTGCAGTTGACTCGATGTTGTGCTAAGTTGCACCTAGCATACACCTCATCATAAAAATCAACATCCAGTGTTATTAGAAGCTAAGCATCTTAACACCAAAAGCTGTAAGAACCGTGCTGCAGCCCACAGTTCCAGGTCCCGTTGGATGGGGAGTGTGACCGCTCTTTGTCTGGAACCTCCTCTTCGACCTTACCATCAAGGGTGGCCCTACCAGGAGCATAGCTCCAGATGGTATTGCTCTTAGATTCAAAGGTTCTCACAAGCTTCTCCACGGCAAGGTAGCAATCTCAGGAGAAGACAATATATATATATATTATTTTTCAGTAATTCTTGTTTTATTTTGTTTACTGCTCTCATTGTACCTGCCAGACTAAACTGATCCATCCATCCATCCATCCATCCATCCATCCATGTTTTATGACATACATGTGTAGGCATATAATTTACAATGTTAATGGCTTGTCCAGTGAAGAGTTAAAATATTGGCAAAGACAAATCATGACTTCTCCCCAGTTAAAGAATGGTTGAAGATGAAGTTGAAGTTTAATATAATTCCTGTTATTTTCCTAACATAACAGTCAAATCACAACATTACACAGAGTGCAGATACACAACACAGCAATGTGTACATAGTGGGTACATGGGGCACTTTTCATGCAAGTACAATGTGGACAATAGAGACAATTCACAGAAGAATATACAAACAAAAAAATCCCCACTGTGAGACTAATAAATAGTGATCTTATCTTATTCCAACAGTATCAACATTAAAACAAGAAAAGTCTTTACATATATCACTGTATGGTAATGAATATGAAATATATTACCATTTACCTGTTTAAATTCAAGTTTGAACAGTTCAGTGAAAGAATGTTTATTCTGTTATTTATTTATTTGTTTATTTTTATTCTATAAAGTAAAATATACATACAAAAAATATTTTATTATATATTAAGTGCTGACTCGTGTATAGCAAGCACTGCACCATTTTCTGTGAGCACAGGTGATGTTGGCGACCTCACTGCTGGTAGCAGCCCAAGCCTTCCTGCTGCTCAAACAGGCTCCTAGAGCTAGAAACTTCCTAAAGAGGATCTGCAAAATGCAGTGGAGCTATGAAATCTCTGAGGACTTTGAGAAAAGTTGCCTGCTCCTTGCTGATATGTACATCAAAATGGGGAAGTACACCAATGCCGACAAGCTTCTGGATGACTGCATCCAATACAACAAGGTCATTTCCTTCTTTGCTAAGGAAAAACACATACGGGGTCATTCTAAAGTTGTTAATTATTGACGTTACTCAATGATAGTGTGTATCTGTACTGTTTTGCTCTTAAATTAGTGTAGTAAAGTTATAATAGAGGCAGTGTTGCATGTTGTTCTTTGTTAGGCCATTCTCTCTTTTCCATATTGTAGTAACACAGTCTATGTGCTTCTGGTTCACTTACTCAGTCATGCAGCAAGGCGTATGAGTACAAAGGCTTCATGATGGAGAATGATCAGAGATATAAGGATGCTGCTGAGAAGTACGAACTGGCCTGGAAATACAGCTACTGTGTAGATCCTGCTATTGGTATGAAATAATAAATAATAAGTTATAATTAGAACAAAATACTTGTTCTATTGTAGATTACTCAAATTTGTCTTTATGACATGTACAGCCTATTGTTCTCACTTTAGTGATTTTACTTCAGGCTCAACATGAAGAACATACATAATAACTTTTACATAATGTAATTCACAGGATACCGCCTTGCCTTTAATTATCTGAAGTACAAGAATTACACTCAGGCTATTGATGTGTGCCATAAGGTTTGTAAGACACTTTTACAGTTTAAACTTATTTAGTTATCTAGAGGAAATTATGCTATGCTTGTTATGAACTACAGCATAATAAAGGGGGTTCACATTTAAGTTAGACTACAAACTGTGTTAATAGTAATTGAAAGAGTTTCTTGTTTTAATGTATAAAAACTCTTGTACAAAGATTGTCTTTCTGTTTTCTCAGGTTCTCCTGGAGCATCCTGATTATCCCCAGATCAAAGCTGAAATCCTAAACCGTGCCCAGCTCTCTCTAAGGCCATAAACATTAAGAGTCTTCTTTCTCAATACATATGACCGCACTTAACCATTATAGCATATTTTATAATAGTAATATAAACACATAAAGTGAATATTTAATTTTACTCCAAATGCTGTCATGTGATGTCTTTCTCTCTTCAATACATATTTAAATCTATAATAATGATTATCATGAAAGAAATAGAATCAACATTAAAGCAAAAACAGCTGGAAATATGCTTTGTGTAATTAATATAAGTGTAAATTAACACTGAAGTCATCCAGACTATGAAGGAACACATAAGGAATCATGTAATAAACTTAAAAGTGTTAAACAAACCAAAATATGTTTTAGATTTTAGATTCTTCAAAAGCACAAAACTGATGTCTCAAACACATTAAGTGGCAAGAAATGCAAGTCATGAACTCTTGACAAGACACAGCTATTAACTGAAAGTCATTCCAGGTGACTCCCTCATAAAGCTGCCTGAGAAAATGCCAAGAAAGCTGTCATCTAAGCAAAATGCGTCTACTCTGAAGAATGTAAAATAAAAAACATACTCTGGTTTATTTAACACTCATTTTTTTACTCAATAATTTCATATGTATTTCTTCATAGCTTGGTTGACTTTAGTATTAATCTACAATGGAGACCAGTCCAGAAGGTGTGTCCACACTTTTGACACTGTAATGTGTAGAATAGTAACTAATTATATAGCTTTATATACTATTCATTGACTTTTTAAAATAAATGTTTTATAAAATAAAATGTATATAAAACAAGCAGAATAAAAGAATAAAAATAATAAAATGCTTGCACATATAAAAGGTTTGTGTAATTGTTTTACAAAATGAATAAAATATAACCGTTATCATTTTCCATTACAAAATTAACATTTGTTATTTTCCCCATGTTCAATGTGTTCACACCAAATAACATCTTGAATCACCTGCTTCAGTCCCACAGCCTTGGACACTGAGTGCCAATGTGAATAGGAGTTTGATAGCAGCAAGACCTTTTGTTTTCAATTTACATGTGAAAGTCAGATAGTAGGGTTAAATTGGAACTGTATCAAACAACATCTGGACTTTCCTCCATCCTCTGCTCTTAGCTCTCAGACATATAAATGCAAGAAGACTACTGAAGGAAATATATATTTCCACTCCAAGATGTTGCATCTTCTGGTTCTTTTGTCCTCTATTGGTAAGTGTTTGAAGGTTTTAAATGGAGAAGGTTGTCATGCTTTATTATTTCTTCCCTTCATTTACAATAGTAATTAATAGTCTTGGTAATAGTTCATATAATAATAATAATAATAATAATAATAATAATAATAATAATAATAATTATTATTATTATTATTATTATTATTAATTATTATTATTGATATTGTTATATGTTGTAGTTTCTTTTCTATGGACCTGATGATCTATTTGGTGATTTTGTAGGGCTAAGTCAGGCCTTTGCTCCTCCTGATATCACAGTGAGCAATGAGAGATACACTGGAAAAGTTGTAGGTGGGAGCAATGCTCACCCAAGTATGTGGAGATGGCAAGTAAGCCCAGCACTGGGTCAGGCAAAATGAGTCATCTATAGTGTCTTATTAATACATTAGTGTCTTCTAATTTACATAATGTCTGTCTCTCATGTTTATGTAAAATTGATCTAAAAATATACACATCCCTGTTAAGTAAAATCAAAAGCTGGTTTCAACACATACTAGTTTAAGAGTTTTACTTTTTTTTGTTTTATTTCATGTCTGTATATTTTTTTATATCCACTGTATATGTGGTGTAGAAATAAGGAGTTTACTTTTTAAACAGCCAGCAATGTGGATGTTGGTTGTCAGTTGTGCTTCATGTTTTTTAGGCTTCCCTGCAGTATGACAGCTGGAATACAGGTAGCTTTGCCCACATCTGCGGGGGGAGTCTTCTCAGTTCACTCTATGTCATGACTGCAGCCCACTGCATCCTTGAGTAAGTCTTTCTATCTCTGTTTGGCTTAATATACTTACAGTGGCGCTTGAAAGTTTGTGAACCCTTTAGAATTTTCTATATTTCTGCATAAACTTGAATAAAACTTCATCAGGTTATCACACAAATCCTAAATGTTGATAAAAAGAACCAAATCAAAAAGCAATGAGACAAAATGTTAGACTTTGTAAATTAACTTTGTAAATTAAAGAAAATTATCCAATAATACATGTCTGTGAGAGGGAAACGTATGTGAACCTTTAGGATTAGTAGATCATTTGAAGGTGAAATTTGAGTTAGGTATTTTCAATTAATGGGATGAGTCAATCAAGTGTGTGTAGGTACCCTGCATTATTTAAAGAACAGGGATCTATCAAAGTCTGCATTTTACAACACATGTTTGTGAAAGTTTGTGATCTTTAGCAAACTGCAAATGGGCAGCAATATTTTAGAGCAGTGGCTTTCTCTCGCAACCCTGTCATGCACACCATTGTTGTTCTGTGTTCTCCTGATGGTGGACTTATGAACATTAACTTTAGCCAATGTAAGAGAGGCCTTTATTTGCTTAGAAGTTACCTTGGATTTTTTTATGACCTCATGTCAAGAATGGTTAGAGGAGGCAAATGCAGCGTAGTTCCAAAAAACAAGACTTTATGAAACAAAAAGTCAGAACTTGGGGTGGCCACGAGTGGCTCAGCAGACTAAGACACTGTCAATATGATCTGAGTATCGTAAGTTCAAATTTCAGGTCATGCTGCTTGCCATTGGCACACAAAAATTGGCCATGTTCTCTCTGGGCAGTTAAGATGGCACTCACTCCCCAGCACTACTAAGCAATGTCAGCTGGCTCAGGCGTCTGCCAGACGATCCATCAGAACTGGGTATCCTGCATTTCCCTCCGAATGCTTTGCCTGCCCTGCAGGATCTATCAGCAGCAGTTGGAAAAGAGGCTGAGCTTGACTTCACATGCATCAGAGGAAGCTTTTGTTAGTCTGCACCCTCCTAAAATCAGAGACATTACAAGTGATAGGGAGAGTCAACAAATGGGTGGGTCGACTGGCTACCAACCACTGAGGAAAAAATCTGGTAAAAATTAAGAAAAAAAAAAAAGAACTTGACTCTGAACTTGATGATAACACAAGGTTGACAATACAATGACGCGGTGACAAACAATGACAGACCAGGACTGCGAGACACGAGGGAACCTTTAAACCAAATGTAATCATAGCAGAAATGAGGGGCCAGGGCTGTGTGATGACAAGATCGGTGTAGCCAGTAACGAGACAGGGCAGACATGACATGACAAGGTCAGAGACCACAGAACGTAAACAAAACAGCACATGAAGACAAGACTAAGACAGGGACATGGTTGTGGTGGGAGGTTTCACACTTTGTGGGCTATTACATTCATTGCTCTTGACATCTTTGTTGGTTGACCAGAGTTATAATGTTCTTGAATTTCCACCATTCATACACAGTCTGTCTGACTGTAAATTGATCAAGTCCAGGCTCTTTAGAGAATCCTAAAGGTTCTTATTAGATTACATTATTATAGATTAGATTAAACTTTGCCAATGTGATTGCACATAACAGAATTTGACCTCCACATTTAACCCATTCGTGCAGTGAAACACACACTAGTGAACACACTAGTCTGTAATAACATGTGCCAAAAGCAGTAAGCAGCCCTATATATGACACCCAGGGAGCAGTTGGGATTAGGTGTCTTGCTCAAGGGCACTTCAGTCATGACCTGCCTGGGGATCAAACAAGACCAGATCCCTAACCATTAGGCCACAGTTGCCCCTCAATAGAGGGCATTATAACATTATTTACTACTCAATAATAAGTTACACAGTGTAGGTTTGAATGATGAAATTCTGATACCAAAATATTAAGCTAAAGTTTTAAATTATTCATATTATTTAAATAATTAGAAACTACTATGAACAGCTGTTTGATCAGAAAGAATTGGTCTCCACTTTTTGAATATTGTGGATATACAGGGGTTAGACAATGAAACTGAAACACCTGTCATTTTAGTGTGGGGGGTTTCATGGCTAAATTGGACCAGTCTGGTGGCCAATCTTCATTAATGTCACATTGC